>OMNN01096567.1:17535-28410 GCA_900302755.1 Chromis chromis
CATATACTGTGAATGCCTTCTGCATTCACAGCAATAAAGAATTCCGTAACAGAAGAACATATACTGTGAATGCCTTCTGCATTCACAGCAATAAAGAATTCCGTCGCAGAAGAACATAGGCTGTGAATGCCTTCTGCATTCACAGCAATAAAGAATTCCGTCGCAGAAGAACATAGGCTGTGAATGCCTTCTGCATTCACAGCAATAATAAAGAATTCCGTAGCAGAAGAACATAGGCTGTGAATGCCTTCTGCATTCACAGCAATGAAAATAAATAATACATTTACAGTTCCTTCCTCATAAATACAGATTCAGTACAACCAATATAACTAGAATGTAGATCTCTTTTAAACAATCACATTAAAGAATAATCCGCCTTGTAGAAATTAAATTAGCTATTTTTTTCCATAATTCCAGTGAGTATCGACAAAAATAAAAAAGATGATAAGTGGTTTCATTTTCTTTTTCTGTTCTACATTTATTTTCGATATTGGCAAATTTGGAGATGATGCTACTGCAAGGGTCTCAGGAGTTCTATGTGACCTGCTGATGCTGGTGATAGTGAGGACATGGTACCAGCACAGCGGGGCTCTCCAGTCCAGCTGAACTCCTGCTGAGGTGTCGTGATCGTCTGCTGTAAACTGATTGTGCCCTTCCTGTTTAACCAGTATTATCCAGTTTATAAACGTGTACTGCCTGTATCTGGATCAACATGTCATAACCTGCAAACAGAAATGTATGTCTGTGGTTACAGCAATAATGTATATTTGTTTCTTGTAACCAAATAATAGAGACCAAAAAATGTCTGCAGTCAGACTTAACATCGTTTCAGATGTTTCTAATATCCTTGTTTAGAGTGTAATCATCATGATTTAAGGAAGGGTTTTACATATAGGATGAGGAAACGATCTCTTTCGCAATCATCCTATCGGCTATAATCTTTGAAACATAAGCCTCATGAATGAATACAAGTCATGCAGATGCTATAATAACATTTCAGTCACAATGTATGATCTCTTTGACAAGTGGAAAGCTGTATTATATGAGTTAGATTGGTCCTTTAAAGCTATTTCAACGGGTTAAAAACAAATGAATTGGTTATAATCAAGGGCACAAATCAGGTAAAATAATGACATTAACACATGGGTCTAGTTGCTTCCACGGACGTCAGACAGCTTTTCGCAGACGATTTTTATCACAGCGCTTGTCTGCAGTCCAAGCGAAAGACTTTTACTTTTAAGTCCAGTCTCATGGAAAGCCGATGTAAAAACCTCTTTATACTACTTTGTGCACGGGGAAATGTGCTATGTGTTATTTTCAGCCAGCAACCACTGCTTTCTGTCCCATAGTTCCTGAATATAGCAGGAGAGCTGAGCAATTCTTCCGATCTTCTACGATGCAACACGAGCCTTTCCGAAAAGTAACTCGTGGTCTAATTTCATTGGCTCAGCGCTCGTCCAATGAGGCGCGGCCATCTGTGCAGGGCTCAGCGCTGTTGAAATTCTCAGGTTACGTTTCCTCCAGCGTTTCTAGCTGCCTGCTCTCGGACCTGCTCTCTGTTCGTCCCGGCACCGGACCGAAGCTGCCGAAATGAAGCTTCCAGCGGCCGTTCTCGCAGTTTTTGCATCGATAGCTGTCACCATTGAAGCTTCGGCCTACTTTAAGGAACAGTTTCTGGATGGAGGTACAGTATCGCCAATTTTCTGACCTCTGGTCCTGTACAGTAAATGCATGATAGTGTGGAAAGTCGCTCCTGAACTGCGGTGAACAGGAGGCCTATCACTTGGTCAAGCTTCATATCTGGTCATTAAAAGGGACGTTGCTTTTAAAACAACCTTCCTGCGTCGATTCAAGCCGTTATAACAGCGTTAGGCCTTGTTATATCTATTAAGCAAGTGAGATATGTTAGCTAAAAGTAGCCCAATACAACTGTAAAGTATATGTTCTAATATTACTTTAAACATGTAACTTGTCTGGGTTTAATTAAGTCATGTGGATGTGACTTGGAGCGTTTACATCCTAGTCTGAATATAATTTCACTTTTGATTTGCCGAGCCGTATGTGGGGCATTCAGGTCACTCCAGTTCAGAAGCAGCTTACTTACTTTATGCTCTCAGTCAGCAGCAGCAATGAGAATAAAAGGACAACTTCGATAAAAAAAAATGTTTTAAAAAGCGCCAGTTAACTGTAAAGATACCATTTGAGTAATAGAAACGTTTGAAGAGGAGAGTAAATCATATCCGTTGTAAATGACGCCCCCTCCTCACCCCTGTCATGTCAATGTTCTCAAAATGAACAGTTTTATTAGAAAGTGTTTTTCTCCTGATGCATTACAGCAGTTCTAATTGTCTGGGGAACGAGCAGTATGATAGATATGATATCATGTGGTTTTCACAGCAGGACTAACCAGGTGAGTTGCTGTCTTTCAGATGGATGGACGAGCCGGTGGCTGGAGTCTAAGCACAAGTCAGACTATGGCCAGTGGAAACTGACTGCTGGAAAGTTCTATGGGGACGCTGAGGCTGATAAAGGTAATTCTTCTGTGTTCTGTCATTGAGATACAAATAGATTTGCATTAGGTTGGTTCTCTAGCACATCTCCGATTGTTGCAGACGGCGACTTGTCATGCAAATGCAGGTAAAACAGGTTTGTTTGTAGGAAGTGTCCTCAGTACAACTATTACAATACCAAGAACTAATATCCTGCTCTGGAATTAAAAACTGCCACTGGGTCCTTACACCCAACTCTTATTGCACTGCATACAGCTTTGCATTGATTAAACTCAAATGAATTGAAAAATATTTCAAATAAAACGGCAGACTGTCTTCAAGACAAGATGTCATAGATTCCACTAGAAGTCTCCTGCAATCATACCAGTTGATAAAGTAGATCCAACCTGCTGCACATGTGTGGCATGGAGCTCTCCTCTATTTTCAGTTTTTTTTTTTTTTTTTTTTTACTTTAATCCCCGAGGTTGTCACACCTTCTGATGATTCATTGTGGCAGTGTGGTGTGTGTGCATGATTTATTGTACATATCTGTGCTGTAAAGTGGCACATTTGAACTCGGGGCTCTGTGGGGATTGACTCACTTTCAGAACCAGCCTCAAGTGGCCGTTGAAGAAACTGCAGTTTTTTGCACTTCTTGTTTTTCAGCCCTGGAGGTTTGTGTATGAAATGTATGCCCCATGGGGTTAATCAACTTGAGTGCAGTCTGCGAGCCTTATTGCAGTTGTTTAGTTAGTTGGTATAGTTTGTCAGTCCAGGTTTAAAAATGGTCTACAAAAATGATTGATCCCTTTTGAGAGGAATAGCAAATCTTTACAAAGGAAACCTTGTTAAAAAGAAACTAATGCAGAGTCACAAACAGAAGTCATGGGTTTGTGTCATTCTTGCTAACCGCTGTTCATTTCTGTTTTTCTATCTGCACCAGGTCTCCAGACCAGCCAGGATGCCCGCTTTTACGCCCTGTCAGCCCGTTTTGATCCCTTTAGCAATGAAGGAAAGCCCCTGGTCATCCAGTTCACTGTCAAACATGAGCAGAAGATTGACTGTGGAGGCGGCTATGTCAAGATCTTCCCCTCTGACCTCGACCAGAGCGACATGCACGGAGATTCACAATATTACATCATGTTCGGTGAGTGACGTTAGCCCGGTAGAGGCACTGTGGCCGAACCATGTGTGGTCAGGCCCAAGTGAGGAGAGCACTTGAAAGGACGCCTGATGTATTTTCCTTATAATTCAATGTGATATTCGGGTTGTTTGGGATGCAGTCATTACTGTGCTTCTTCTGTAATGCTAAATGAAGGAAAATAAGAACTAACATAATGTGACCTGTGTGTTCAGGACCTGACATTTGTGGATACAGCACAAAGAAGGTTCATGTGATCTTCAACTACAAGGGCCAGAACCACCTCATTAAGAAGGATGTCAAATGCAAGGTAGCTATGCATTAAGCCTGATGGATCATTTAGATTTTTGTATTTTTGTGAACACAAATTCAAAAATGATTACTCTAACTTCTCTCCATTCCGTCCTTCTCAGGATGATGAGCTGACCCACCTGTACACGCTGATCCTGAATCCAGACCAGACATACGAGGTTAAGATCGACAATGAGAAGGTGGAGTCTGGTTCCTTGGAGGAGGACTGGGACATGCTACCCCCGAAGAAGATTAAGGACCCCGAGGCCAAGAAACCAAGCGACTGGGATGACAGGGCCAAGATCGACGATCCCAGCGACTCCAAGCCTGAAGTAGGAGATCAGTTCTTCACATGTCATGACTTGGGTTTTCAGCTCAATCATTTTTATGGCTACAATAATTGAAACTATTGCAACTTTTGAAACCTGCTCACTGTCTCACTAGTATTCTCAAACACAAGGAGTATTAGTGATGTAAGGTAGCTCACTAAGCTCAAAGCTAATCCAGTAGCCTCAAAAGTCTGCCTTCATGTTTGGAGTTCATGTTGGATGTAGAAGTTTTTCAGATGGTCTGGCTTTCTGTGAATAAAGTGCACACTTCAACATTTATAGACCCAGGCTTGTGTCAAACAATCCTCAACTAAGTCAACCTAATTTAGTTACCCGTATTCATGGCCCAAGTCACATTACTGTTTAGTTTTTCAGCGTGTCATGAAGTTGTATTTTTAGTGAGACAGTGCTGATGTTTTCCAGGACTGGGACAAGCCAGAGACCATCCCTGACCCTGATGCCAAGAAACCTGACGACTGGGATGAAGACATGGACGGAGAGTGGGAACCTCCCATGATCACCAACCCAGAGTATAAGGTACGGCTGGCATTGCTGAAGACATGACCTGGAGTTGATCACCAGTGTTTGTGAGAAATTGAATGTATATTATATTCTGAAAGCATTACTGTTATCATGTAATAACCAGTGCCGCCCATCACTAGTCCTAATGTCTGCTGTAACGTCTTTGCAGGGTGAGTGGAAACCCAAGAAGATTGACAACCCTGACTACAAAGGAGCATGGGTCCACCCTGAGATAGACAACCCAGACTACACTCATGAGCCCACCATGTACAAGTTTGACAAGATTGGAGTACTGGGCCTGGATCTGTGGCAGGTAATGAAAAAGAGTTGTAATAACTAAATTATATGATAAGAATCTGTTCAGGCTTGTTTCATTCATGTAGAAATGGAAAGATGACACATTACAGTTGAAACAAGACAAGGAGAATAAAAAGTCATCTGGACTTGTTGAATAAATAATGTTAACATGTTTGTTTTGTTTGTTCAAAGGTTAAATCTGGAACCATCTTTGACAACTTCCTGATCACTGATGATGTCAAAGAAGCAGAGGAGTTTGGGCAGGAAACCTGGGGAGCTACCAAGGTAGGGCTGTAATCTGCATGCATATAAGTATATAGAGGCTAACCAACACTAAGCAAAGCAGTATTTTAGTTCTTATTATATTTGTGTATTACCCTCTGAACCCTAATACCCACTGGTGGTTTGACATGCATGAGACCTTTATTTTTTTTCTTTAAATCACCAAAACAACACAATTTATCAGCAACTATGAAAATAAGTCCAAAGTCAAAGAATGAGGTGTGCACCCTCTTCACATCTCATCCCCAACTAAACCCGTAGAAAGTACTTCATCTTCAAATCAGTAAGTACTGAGACTACTGAATTTGCTATACTGATGCATCAGTATTGGGTCTCACAGATCCTGGCAGTCGATAAGGTTTAGAGTGTTTACTAAAAGTACTGCAGGCAGACTTTTGTCCCAATTCAACATCCACATCTAGCAAAGCAGGGTCAAACACGGCCTATTTGAAAATGCTCTCTAACTTCAGAGATGTGATGTCTTGCTAGTGGACTAAACCTAGTCCAGCTAAGATGACCTATCATCTCAGAAGGTGGTCTGTAAGTGGATGAGACTAGCAACTGATGTGATGGTCATTTGAACAGTCATATCTGAGCTTCAGCTGTAGTTCACATGGTAGAATAGGTCAGAAACTCTATAGCATGTGTTCACACTTGACATGCTTGACATAAAAAGACCCAGTGACTTTATGTATCAAGTATTGTACTGGACAAACTGGTATATCTTGATGTCAAGACTCATGTGATTCTTGCCACTCTACAGAATGCTGCCACTAGCCTTAAACTATGTTCACGCTGCAGGTGCAACCTATTTGAGTCAAACATTTCCATTCTTCATGTACAGCATAATGTGTTTACTTCAACACTGGTCCAAAACATGAATCCAACTTGTCTTGATTACCCACGTAGGGACCAGAGAAGAAGATGAGGGAGGAGCAGGAGGACATGGAGAGGAAACTGAGGGAGGAGGAGGAGAAGAGCAAGCAAAAGGACACTGAAGGCGATGACGAAGAGGAGGGGGATGAAGACGAGGAAGATGGCGATGAGGAGGAGGGTAAGCATGAGGAGGAGCTGGACGAGGAAGCTGGGACAGAAGAGGAGGATGTCAAAGAGAAGGACGAGTTGTAGAGGAGAGGGGCCGGTTGATGGACTGCTGTGTGCTCCTCTTCAAAATCGACAAAAGCCCTTTGGACTCTGGCCTTTCATACAGCAGCCTTTTATTCAGGTGTAGGAATGGGGAAGGGGTGAAAGATGGGGTCAGGTCAAATCTATTTTTTATTGATCCTCTTGTTGCTTTTTTAAATCTTCAAATTAGAGAAGGAGAAGGGTTTACATGTTGTGTTCCTTTTGTTTGTACGTCTGCTTTGGTTGCAAAATTTCTAATTTAAGGTGATTTACTGCACATTGCAGGTGTCATGGTGTGTGTGCACCCTGCAGTGACTCAGAGAGCCAAATCATTTTCATGTTTTTCCTTTGTGGGGATATCCAGTAAATTGAGGGTCTATGATGTCAGGTTTATGCACTTTGATCTCTCATGCAATGTAGTACAGTTTGATGTTGCAGTGACCCCTTCATAATTTATTCAGACATTACATTCATTATCAGAAAACCTCCCAAACTTTGTGTGTATGTGTGTGTATGTGCGTGCGTGAGTGAGTGAGTGCGTGTGTATGTTAGACAAACTGTGGTTCTTTAATTACAATCCTCATTTTCTCATTGCTCTGAATGAGTGACTGTACCGTGGGCGCACACTGTTTGAGTTTCAGTGAATAAAATGAAGCTTCTCTCAAAACATCAACTGCTGTTCAGTTCAGTGGTGGTCGTACATGTGGGTGCCTGAATGCTCCTAGTTCTAGTTCAGTGTGCTGTGAAGGAAATGATTCACTGGCAGTAGAATGGTGACCAAACAAACATGGTATTAATTCATTATTTTATTACAGTGGTTAATTCAAAGTCCTTTTTTTTTTTACTGGCATTTATCTTTTACTGTACAGAAACTTGACCCACATTTTGCCCCCTGTCGCTTCATTTTTCACCATTAATTTTCAATAATCTGCTTCTTGTGACTCCCACCATTTAATTAAGGTGACTCTAAATGGATAAAGGCTGATGATCTCTGAAACTATTGGTTACCTCTGCTGGTTGTACATGTCTACCAGTTCAGATTGTTAAGTGGAGAAATAAGAATATCCAGTAGAGATATGTTTTTGTCATGTTTGCTTGTTCCCTTAATCATCTTGCTGCCCTTCAGATTCAACTTGTGAAGCGCTGCCCTTTGATAAATGCTGCCTGGCATGTTTTACTTAAGGAGGCTGGTCTCACAACATAAGGCACATAATGAGTTAGATTCAGGGACTGTAATAAGAAATGAATGCATACAGCATACTACTAATGAATGCATTGTCTGGGTCATTACATCATCTAGAATGAAGGAAAAGGGTCGGGCTGAGATGACGTTAAACCAAGCAGGTCCACTATACAACAGATTTGAGCACAACCCTGTGCAATATTGTTTAAATGTCAAATGATTCAAATTTGAATCGCCCCTTAATAATAGCATTAATCATCCTTCATTAATAAACAATAAAAAACAAATACTATAGAAAGACTATATTGAAAATGTGTGTAGCTAAAGTGTATACACCAGTAATCACTGACACAAGTTAGATAATCTGTGATTTCCAGTCAGCCTTGCTTGCAGCTTAGTTGTAGGGTCTGGCCCTGTGGAGCCAAATCCACCCCGGCCTATTCCATGACCACGTCTGACCCATGTATATTTGCAACACAAGAAAACCCTTGCTTGCAGTTCAGTAGAAAACTGCAAAATTAAAATTAGCTGAACAACATGAAAAGAGGCTTGCTGATTATTGGGAGCACATTCTTTGATGCGATGAGACCAAGGTGTTGGATTGAGATGGAGTTCAGCATGTTTGGTGTGAACCTGACCAGGACTACTGGAGTGAAGGCATCATCCTGGCAGTGACACAGGGCGGAGGGAGTGTGATGCTGCTCAAGTGCAAGAGGTGCTGGGGAGATGACATTTATAGATGGTACAATAAATACCTGCGGGTATACCAAATATTGGCTGATGACTCCCAGTCTGCAGAAGTTTGGCAGAAGAGGAATATTCCAGCATGACAACGATCCAAAGCACACTGCCAAACTCACACTAGAGTTTCTAAAGAAGAGCGAAGAAGTGAAAACTATGACCTGAACCAATATGTCTCCTGACTTGATTCCAATAGGACACCCTAGGGGTATTTTAAAGAGAAAGCAGCACAGCCTCTCCAGCAAAGAGCAGCTGAAAAATAGGCTCTAAAGAATGGCAGAACGTGTGTCCAGAAATCTGTGCAACTCCTGTCCTTAGAGATAAAGGAGGACATCTAAAGTATTTTAAAAAATGAAACATGTGGATCTGAATTTCAGTTATATTACTCTCTTCTGTTGTATAATATATTGGGCACTCCGAGTTGGATATTTCCTACAGCACGTGAAAGCGCCACCATGTTATACGTCGCCTACAGCAGCAGATGGCGTCCGTGTCCAGCCTGCTCCGCGGCACTGAGACAGCTGAGTCACACATACATTTAGAGCCCGATAGATACTGTGCGAAAAGAGCGGCTACAGTCGACTGCACTGTTTTCCTGAAAGCAGCTTCTTCTGTGACGACGTCGAAAGATGCTGACGATAACACTGAAGACCCTCCAACAGCAGACGTTCAAAATAGAGATAGACCCAGAACTGACGGTGAGTAGAAGTTAACGGGGCTGAAGTAAACACGGTCAGGCCGGGAGGGCTCCCAGACAGGCTGAGGAATACGGGAATGTTGGCCAGTGGGAGGACATGGCCGTGGAAAAGGACGCTCACGTAAATAAAGGAGATGGTTATTTGACGTAATTGAAAAAGTAACGTCGACGTGACAAATATGCGGTCAGTCAAGTTAGCAGTCATGCAGTAGTAGTGGACAGTAAGGGAGTTCATATGAGGTGATACAGCTGGAGTTAGCGCATGGAAGAGCGGACACCTCTACCTTCAAAGTAAAACTACAATTGAATTACAATCTTATCAAAGTACACATCC
The DNA here is from genome assembly GCA_900302755.1 of Chromis chromis. Taxonomy (NCBI): domain Eukaryota; kingdom Metazoa; phylum Chordata; class Actinopteri; family Pomacentridae; genus Chromis; species Chromis chromis. The sequence goes on from OMNN01096567.1 coordinate 26,967, forward strand.
ACTTTATAGGAAGAACTGTGTAACCACTGGTTCCGTTTGCTAATTCGTGCTGTGAAATATTTTGTCTGGATTCAACGGCGTTCGTGGGAATCTTCTAAGGTGTATATCCCGCAGGGAGGATTTACTTTGAAAACAGCGAGCGGATTTCTCGTGTGAAGTGACGTGTGGCTTGACGGTGTTTGACTTGTTTCAGTATCTCACCATGAATGACGGTGCAGTATTTTAAACCTCCTGTCCGCTAATGAAGAAACGGGAAAACTCAATAGTACATTTTTGTGAGAGAGAAAACAAGTCCTCCTGGAGTTTTTATGCCATTTTTTTTTATTTGCTATAAGTTAAAATGTGGTGTTATTGAAGTAATAATGTTTCCTTCCAGTGTTATCGCGTGAATTGTAATGACCATAACAGTCACTGGCACCAAGTTGTTTTGGTTTAGCAAAAACAATAAACACCTTGTTTTCATGGCAGCTGCTTCATGAGCAAATATATAGCCTACAGTATTTAAGCATACTGTATATTAAATACTGTGTACAACAATATGTGCAACACATTCCACAAAGTTCTGAAGAGATCTTATGCATTTTTCAGAGATTTCTTTTTAGACAGGTTGTGTTGCTCTACCCTTTTAAAACCCAGAAGGTGTTCTGTTGGATTCATCTCAGCTTACACACTTGGTCAGGTCACAGTTTTGTCTTTTGTAGAAACTACTGTGTGATTCTGGCAGTGTGCTTTACATGTTCTCATGCTGGAGTATTTCTTTTTGCTTCTGCAGACATGGGAGTCATCTTGTCAACCAGTATTTTGGTATATCCTCAGGCATTCACGAGGCCATCTATTGATGGCACCTTTTGCACTCATGCAGTCTCATACCATCACCCTCCCACCTCACTATCAGGATTAAGCATTCACTGTGGTAGTCCTGACCTTGTTCATGCCAAATATGCTGGACTCCATCTGAGGCAAACAAATGTCCTTTGGTGTCAATCAATCAATCAAAACTTTATTAAGGACACAAATCAATCATGTAATCTGACTGGAGCCTATCCCATCTGACTTAGGGCGAAGGCAGGGGACACCCTGGACAGGTCGCCTGTCCATCACAGGGCTACACATAGAGACAGACAACCAAGCACACTCTCATTCACACCTATGGACAATTTAGAATCCTCAATTAACCTCAGCATGTTTTTGGACTGTGGGAGGAAGCTGGAGAACCCAGTGAAAACCCACACTGCACAGGGAGAACATGTAAACTCCACACAGAAAGATCCCAGGCGTCCTAACCAGGACGCAAACCAGGGATCTTCTAGCTGTGAGGTGACGGTGCTAACCACTGAGCCACTGTGCAGCCCTACTAATTATTATTCTTTTAAAAATTAAAACACCAGACACAATCTTAAACAACTGTATTCTTTACTTTCTTTCACTTTCTCGAATATAAATC
>OMNN01096569.1:0-43356 GCA_900302755.1 Chromis chromis
ATAGCTGTCAACATATTTCAATTTGGACTAAAGTTTGTCTGACCAACATTTCCAACCATACAGCCACATTGCTAGCATGATAGATGCTTTAGGGAAAACTGGATGCTTCCTTTAAAGATGGCACTTTAATCATTTCTATGAAAGGTCATCGCAGGTGCATATACGGAAAAATGTCGGGTGTATAGGACAACAGTTGAGCTTGGACAGTATGCACGTCCAAGACTTTGGTGGCTCTCTTCACACATGGAGGAGATTTTTCCAGATTTAACTGGAGCAAAAGAGCCATTTTGTGACACTTCTGATTCTCAGCTTTAGAGTTGCTTCAATTCCAATGATCTGTTATGACTAAAGAAACTATTTTTGGGTCATGTGATGAACATATAATTGTAGTAACATCATGTGGCAACTATGATAAAAATGTGTCATTCCTGGTGACTTGGCTACTTAAAAACAACACCAAACTAACTTTGCTCTGACAATCTGGTATTTCTGCCTCTTGCTGTCTTTTCAGATCATGACATGCATCAAACTGGTCTGCCCATCATCTCTTTTTCCTCTTTACTAGTTGCTTTTTTTTTAATTTTTTTTTTTACCAGCACCACTAAAGGATCCGTCCCACGGTCCCTCAGGGAAAGGATTAGGCTTTTTGTGTCTTGTACTACTTAATAGCTTAAATGTATTTTTTATGGGGTAGTTAGGAATGCAGTGTTAGGGCTGTTTAGTTTAATGGTGCTCTGTAGATGAATGAAGACGTTCATAATTCATGACGCCCGCGTCTTGAGTTATGTTTTAAGTACTTTTCTATATTAATGTTTATTGTTCACCACTTGCTTGCGAGGAGAGTTCCCCCTCGGAGGAAACTGCATCGAACTGAACAAATATTAATCATGCTTTTCATGTATGAGCGGCTGATAATGGAGAGAGAGAAGTGAAAATTTATAAAGTTTGAGCTTAAAGTGCACTTTGCTATATTCTTGTCCCATCCAGGAGAATAGTTTTTGCCCCCACGGGACCAAGAGTTCTTCCTCTGTTATTTTTAGGTTGGGAAAAGCTGATGTGGTTCTCCCCAGGTGAAACCCGGCCCATCAGATCCTATCCTCAGTCTATTCATCCCTGCTGTCTTAGTCCACCGTCGATCTGTTGTTCATCTCATTATTTCTTCTCATATTGATTCTTGGATTATGGCCTCCTGTCTTTTTCTGACTCACCAATCGACTCTTCAGAATAACTAAAATGATAATTCTCCTTTTTCATGAGACTCATAATGCTGCCCACAAGTGTTTTTCTGTCTAAGTTAGAAATCGTGATACTGGAAAACAGAAAAAAGACCTTCTGCAGCGTGGATGATTCACAAAAAATGGGAGTATGTTGGAGGGGAAACAACAAATTCTGCAGACATTTCAGTGTCAGGGGCAATTACAACACACCGGAGTGTGTAAGCAGAGAGGGGAGGTTTGAGGCGAGCATAAAAACATGGCATGCCACCTGTCTAACCTGAAATGCAGGAATCCTGACAGGCAGGATCACAGGGTTAACCACTGACTGACGAGGTCGGTCGTGATCAAATTAGCATTTCAGTCAGAATCATTACATCAGGGCTGTTGGATAAAAAAATCTTTTTTGAGAAGTCCTTGACAAAAATCTCAAATATTTAAATGTCAGAAAATATGTGACACACACTTTACAGCACCTCTTACACACAGTGAGTGAATTTTAACAAGCTGTACTTTAACCGGCTGAAGTAAACAAACTGACACCAGCATCTAAATTAGGGAAGCCAAAAGCCAAAAGCACTTTTATGTAAAAGGGACATCCAAGATAGCTCTGAGCAGCACGCATGCGCTTATTGGAATAGTGCTGCCTTCATGTGCCCTTTATAGGCTCCGACATATAATTTTCAAACTTAGTATTGTCAGTGTCCCAACTGTAAATATTATACTAATATTGCTCAGAAATAGAGAAATAACTCAGGTCATGCAGTGGCTATAGGTGTTACTTTATTTTGAATTTATAATGTAAATATGTCTGCTACATAGGATGCAATGGGACACAATTTACAAACTGGGAATCAGATTGGACCCTAATTTATTTAAGTTACAATTTAAAGTTACAATGTATAAAATTAAGCTAATAATAAACAGAAATAATAAAAAGAAAAATAGTTATAGAGTTCTTTGAAGAATATAAGTTACAAAGTGCGTCACAAGGCAGCAAGATACAACAGACAAGTCACAATCTATAAGCATCTAAATTCAAAAGACAGATGTAAACATAACATATTTATCTGTCTTGGTGTCTGTTTTTAAAGATAGATTGATATAAGACATTTCAAAGGAAATGAAAACTCAAATGGAATCCAGAAATGCTCTTGTAGTGGAAAAAGTGATTTACATGTGTTGCTTTTTCACATTTCTATCAGTTGTTTAATTATAAAAAATATGTTTTAAGAGGAGACGTAAAAGAGATAAGTCAAACTGATTTTCTCAGATTGTTGCAGAGCCTCGAGGCCCTGACTGCAAATGTTGTGTCCCCTTAAGTTTTCATTTGGGCCCCTGGAAAAAAATAAAATACCTCGTGCACATGGTACTAAAATGTCAGAAATATAACTACAAGAGAGGCCATGAAGGGATTTAAAAGTAAACTTAAACTTAAACTTACTGTGAGCCAGTGTAAAGAGGCTAAAACAGACTTCTTGGTTCTGGGTTAACCAGAAATACTAGTAAAAGTGATTGTAAAAAAAAATAAAAAAATATAACACTAAAATGAAATATTAACAAGACTCATAATGCTTTCTTTTACTAGTCTATGTGTGGTCGATGAGACATGCAGCATAGCTCGCATATTTTCACTTGTGCATAACGTACACTACAACCACATAGCCGAGGTGGTAGTTCATGTGACCTCCCATTGGAACGCTGAAATTTCCGACGGCATTTGAATGCGGCGCGAACAGCAACACATTCCCAGCAGCACGCAGAGCGCAGAGAGCGATGAGAGTCCGCTAAACGCACCAGAGAGACGTACCTGGATAAAAGGAGCCCGGAAAGTGAACACCGAGGGAGGGAGGAGGAAGAGTTGAGTCGCTTTTAACCGGAGAGAAGAAAGAAAAAACACCAGAAAGTGAGTTTGTTTGTTTTTTACGTACAACTGAGAGGATTTTACCAATAAGTGGACACGAGTCGCGAGTGGGACCGTGGCAGATGTAAGATGACATCGATAAAGGAGGATTAAACTACGGGGATGTTAAGGAAAATGATGAGAATAGTATCCACACAGTAAAAAGGAGGGACTCCGGCAGGACACAGGGATGGCTTGATTTCTCCACCACGGAGGAAGCTGGTGGGACAATACAGTCGGAGGCGCTCATGTTTCTGTGGAAGAGGAAGAAAGTTTGCTGCGCTTTTTCTCGGATATAAGTCGACTTTTGTGAGAGGCGTCGCTTAGCTTGTGACCGTTTTTACCCTCACAGCCATTTAAATAAAACTGTCCACCATGTCCAAACCCGCGCTAAAGAAGAACCACTGGACCTCCAGGGTGAACGAGGTCTCCGTCGCCAAAGATGCCCGCGGTGACTTGAATGTGGCGCTGCGCGGCGGCGCGGAGAACGGGGAGTTCGCCCACATCGGCCAAGTTAACGAGGATGTGGTGCTTTACAAAAGTGGAACACTAAACGAGGGGGAGCTGCTGCTAGAGGTGGAGAACCTCTCGATCTCGGGATTACCTCTGTACGACGTGCAGACCGTCATCAAGAACTGCAAAGGTCCCGTCAGGTTGAAAACTGTCAGGCAAGGTAAGGGCTGGAGGCGCACGCAGAACTCCGTTTGGATTGTTTGCGTTTTAATGTTGCGCACTTTGTTAAAGAATGAAAGCGGTTGAAGATTGTATGCCAAACCACTTTTCTCGAAGCAGATGCACACAATCTTCAATTCGGCTTACATAAAATGCACTGATTGGCTTAAAAATCTTCCTAAATAGACACATTTTCTTGAGCTGTGCAAAGTCTGATTTTAAGTTGGTATTTGTGTTAAAATAAGCCCCACCAAGCGAAATATAGCTTCATCAGACTTTAAAGTGGCGCCGAAACTTAAAGAAGCTGTGATATTTCACACTTGTCCAGGAAGGCCACCTTAAATTAACACAATTTTGAAGGCATTCAGTACATAAAATGCCACCTGTCTGGCCCAGGGAGATGGAAACAGCACAGGCTCACACACTTTGTTTATTCAGCCTTCCCTTTTGTTCTGTGTCCTCTCAAATGGCTCAATTGTTGATGAAATAATGAGTACATTTGAGCTTCTTACTCCCCATTTTTAAAGAGAAAAACAGACATCCAACACCTGAAATAATCCTCCTCAGAGGTGTCACTCATCTCATGACTTTAAATGGATTTAGGTTGTTCTAATTAGGCTGGAGGCCTGTAGGAATATCAGGTGAATCACATAAAACTGCACATGAGGAGATCAGTGTAGAGAAAGCCACACACGTTTTGAAATGCAGCTAAAGTGGCCTCGGCCTTCGTTACCTGTTGGGCAACACCTGCATTTGATAACTACTCAAACAGGCTAGACGGGAGACATTTTTTTCCAGCACCTATAACAGGAATGGGCACATCAGGCGTCTAACAAAAAGCTGAACATCCGGCCAGTGTGGCTGGTCTGGCTAGTTCATGGCCAGCTCCGCTCAGCAGGGCTGGGCGTTTTGACACTGAGCCACTGTGACAGGCTCCCAGCGTGGTGACACAGACCGCTGAAGGGATGCTCGGAGCCAGGCTGGGCCGCTCCAACTTCACGTAGAGACGCAGACAAAAGAGCAGCAACTCTTCAAGGACAATTTCACATATTTATAACCTGCGAACGCCGGCAGCAGTATTGGGCCGGGCCTGTTCTGGAGTGCTGTGGAATGGTGCTACATGCAGGATTTAACTCCCAAATGATAATCGTGCGCCTTTTGTTGGAGTGAAATTTTTGTCCAAAAAGTTACTCAACTTTATTGTAAATTAAGGCTTCAACTAACAATTACTTGCATTGTCAGTCAATCTGTTGACTATTTGCTCAGTTAATCAATTTAGTTTTTTGGTCTATAAAAAATAAGAAAATCAGCATGTCCCAAAACCCAAGATGACATCCTCTAATGTCTTGTTTTGTCCACGATCCAAAAATATTAATTTACTGTTTTAGAGACGGAAAAAAACAGAAAATATTCAAATTTTAAAAGCTGGAATCTGAGAATTTTGACTTTTTTTTTACCTTAAAAAAATACTGCAACTGATTACTGTTACCCAAATAGTTTAGTTGATTTAATGGTCGACAAGTAATCAATTTAACTGATTAATAACTTCAACTCTATTGTCAAGTGAAGGAAAATAACCTTCCACTTATCAACTTTGGGATGGGAGCAGCAGGCTTTTTGTTTTTCTAAAGATTTATCCTTTTATAATGTCTTATTGTTGTTGCCCAGCAGTCACTTTGCATTTCACTGCACATACTGTATGAGCATGTGACGAATAAAAACTCTTGAATCTTGAAACTTAATGTAAGAGTCCAGCTCTGACAGGGCCAGAGGCCGCTGCCATCTCTGCTCCAAGTTATTTACCATGGTACCGGACAGTTGTGTTTTTTCATCTTAAACAAATACCACACAAGCAGATGTGGTTTGTCAGTTCCAAACTCAACAGGCCTGCAGCACAAGTGTTGGTTATGACATTAATGATGGCTCCGTTTTAATCAGGCGTCCCAGTCGGCCATGATAGTGTGACAGTGAACATGCATGCAGAATAGTGGGCCTACAATTATTTTTATCTAACCTTTATTAACCTTTATTGTTGCCCTTGGGGAAATTCCTTCTCTGCATTCAAAGTTAACTGCAACTATACATACTAGGAGCAGTGGGCTGCCCGGGTAGCAGTCAGGGGTTAAGGGCCTTGCTCAAGGGTCCAACAGTGGTGGTGGCTGGGACAAGCGGTCGCTCTCACTTCCCCACCTCAACCTCTTGCCAGTCCGGGGACTCGAACCGGCGACCCACCGGTTACAGCTTTGGTTCACAAACCACTAGGCCACCACTGCCTAGACCTGTGCTTTTCCTTATGTGTAATGTCAAAAAGACTATATACAAGTAGTTCTGTGCATAAGCATAACTTTGAACATCTCTTGATGAAGATTCAAAATACAATGGAATGTAATGCAGCAGGGCTTTTTAGGGATTCTGTATTTCTGTCATGCATGAATTGTCTTGTTCTCAACTTTTCTCACTTAATATTATGCTGAGTCAGTACAAATTTAATCATGATTTACTCCTGGCCTCTTTAGTTTTTTTTTGTTTGGGGAAACATTTTCCCTTCAAAGATAAATTACTTCATTTTAATTGATTTATAAACCCCTTGGAAAAACCTGCAGATTTCAAACATTGCATATAGGATTTTTAGGAATCATGTCAATCTCAGCTATGTTGCTGACGCTGACTTAACATAAGAATACGACACATTCGCTGCTTATTTCATTTTTTTAACTGACAACTACGCCTCCGCCTGTAAGAACAATAAAGGTGTAAGTTGTCATCATCCTGACAGATGTGGGACAAAGAGTCAGGGAGTTTTCAATCAGTCTCTTCGTGCCCACACAGTCCAGAGAGACGGTCTAATTAGGTGAAATGAAGCTTTAATATAGGTTGAAAGTAGTGAGAGTTTAAAAAAACAAAAAACAAATGTTGCCGTAAAAATATAAATTGCATGACATTTTCAGAAATATTAGCATTTTTGTTCATCTTCTGATTCATAGGATGACACTAGTTATTCCCCCATTCATTAACTGCAGTTCTGCCCAAACTCTTTCTGCAGGAGAAGCACAGAAGTAAATACAGTAAATCAAAGTGCCAAGTGGTGGACGTCTTTTTCAGGAGTTTGTTTGTGGAATGCTTTTTTTGGATCTTGAATCTTTGTTATTGTAGAACATGTAGACGAGGAAGAGTTGCCGATGCTTCCTCCTCCATTCTAACTGCAGTTTGTAGTGACTTTAAACAATAGAAGGAAACTCACTTCTCACTTTGGACCAATCAGAAGTCTCCCAGCTCCCCCCCCCTCCTTTTTTTTCCAGTACTCATCTGGGAATGTCGGGTGTCACTGCCGTACAGCGTCACATGATCAGATTCCATTTCAAGTTTTTAATAATTCACGCTGTCTGGGAATTTCCCTCCCTAATCAACCTTAATTGGGAAAATATGCTTGGCAACAAGGGCCATCTGTAAAAATCTAAGTGACCTAATTTTACCCAGAGCTTGTGCCATTTTCTCACTTTAATCTAGCGAGATGTGAGGAGAGGTGCTGCTCCATTGTCTCTGCTCGCTGACGTTCAGAGCCTTGTGCCGCTGTTGACTGTCAGCTGTTGCGAAGGGACGTGCTGAACGGTGTCACGTCGGGACTTTCAGCACTCTTGCTGACCTCTTGGCACACATGCGCACTTAAAAGTCTGAGCTGATAAAAGGCTCTGCTGCAGAGATTGTAATGTTTGCTTGGGGTATCGGTGAAAAAAGACACACACACACACACACATGCACGCACGCACACATTTAGTCTGCAGATGACACACCCTTGGCTCTGCTGCTCAGCCCAAACCATTAGAAGTGCACTCCAGTGTGCAGAAGCTGTGGGAAAAATAACTGGATTATGTAATTACACACACAAACTCCTCACCCTTTTAAACAAGCAGCTATTGACCTCGTCCTAATGCATTTTAGTGTTTAACTCATGGAGATGCGCTATAATGACACTAACGGTTTGCTGTGTTTGCAAACAAAAATTCACATTACGGTGTCAATCTGATAACCCCCCACCCCGGAGCTTCTTTATGGATAATCTTCATAAGAACATGACCTACTGCTCCACATATGCGAGCAAACTATGGCTAATACACACATACGTGCTTGTGCAAACACAAATTCACAACAAAGAGGTTTCAGATTGAGACCAGATTAGTGTCGTGCTCTCTCTGGCGTTGGCACACACGCGTTGCGTTAATAATATATGATACTGTGTGTGCGTGTGATCCTGTTTAGCTTAATGCGTGCTATTGAGATGTAAAAGTAAGATTAGCGTTATACTTGAGGTTAAAGGTGTGTGTTATAGCTGTAGCCAATGGTGATCTTTTGCAGGATTATAACGCGCATGTCTGTGTATGAATGTGTGTGTGAAAATGGCACAGTGGCCCAGAGTTCACGGGTTTCCCCAGGCGGAGGTTATGTGCTGCGCGTGGGTTCGCTTCAGTCAACAGGATTTCGCCGCACGTGACCGTGCTCTCACACACACCCGAGAAATTTGAATCCCTTTCACGTAAAAACCAGCCGTCCCTCTCCCCTGACCAATCAGGAATCCCCCCAGCTCCGGCTCGTGAGGCGTGCATTTCTTTCCGAGCTGCATTATATTACAGAGCTGATGTGATGAATGACGCCTCACTGGCTATAAATTTCTGGAAGCAGAAAAATATTCTCCCTTTCATAAGGCGGTGCGTGCTGCTAACTAGGACCCTCCTGCACAAATTTACAACACTGTGTCACTGCATTAACTCCAGGCTGTGTGTGTATGTGTGGATATGTGCAAGTGTTTCTGGCAGGGATTGCATATGGAAGTGTTTATTTCCTCTCTCTCAGCAGGAAGTTGGACACCCCTCCTCGCCTCAACCGCTCTTCCACCTTTGTGTTCTCTGACAGCGGTGGAACGACTTCGCTTCCTCCCTTGCAGCCGGCTTTAGGAACGATCTCTGGCTTTAATTTCAGGGTGTGTGTTTATATTTATGCGAGTGTGTGTGTGTGGGTTAGAGTTGGAGAGAGAAGTCACATGTGTACAGTATAAGCATCCTGCCTACTCTGAGCTGAAATTGTGTTGTCGGTGCTCGGCTTAAGCCCTGCGTTTAAATGCATTGGAGGGACACTCGCTTACCATCTAAGTAGACCATGAAATGCTGTCTCACTAATGCAGCGTTTTTTTTGTAATCCCACTAAGGAGGTCCATATGCACATGTGTGCAGTGTGTCCTCTTGTTTGCTGAAGAATCGTCTTTCTTTTCCTAATTAGCTCAAGTGTAGGCTGTTGTACTGAGTGTGAATGGGAATTGGTCACACTTGGCGCTTGCAGTTACACACACTGTCAGGGGAAGAGAGAGGCCGACTAATTTATGATAGCGAGTTTAGTGGAGGGTGGGGAGGCGGTGAGGCAGATCCCTTTGAAGACTGCTCTCATCAAATTGCACACATGTGCAGTAGAGGAATGTAAACTTTGGGAAATATAGACGCGTTTGCCAAAAGTTCTTGAAAAGAGTAGATCTGGAAACCGCAAGTTGTTATGAGCTGCTGTTTTTCTGAATGATCTTCACTATTTCACACAAGCATCTGCTGCTTTTTTTTTTTTTTAGCTGTTGTAGCTAACACTAAGGAAGTGGCTGAAGAGCTCATTTGCAGTTTCCCTTTGAGACCTTTCCAGTCCAACTCCAAACCAGCAATCTGTCAACAGACTCTTTCCTCGGTGGTCACTTCTCGAGGATTTGCAACACAGAATCATTTCACCGCGCTTTGCTTTTTTCCATACGTCAGCCCGTGAAATGACAAGCTCCTCATGAGTGTCGGAATACACAGTGAAAGGAAAGCCCAAAGCTTAATATCAGGCTGCTCCGGTTCAGTAAAGTAACCGTTAACCCAGCCAAAGTGTAGGATGAGTTGACAAATCTACTCAAATGGCCTCCATTTATTCCCACACTGCCAATCCCACTGCCTGGTTAGCATAATCCCCCCCCAGCTGGGAGCCTCCAACCTCAGAACAGGTGAACGTCTTAATCAAAGGCTTTATTTATGGAGCGCTGAGGTCTTGAGAAAATGCATGTTTCAGATTGAAGAGGTTGTGGACAACACCAGTTAAAAAAAACATTACCTCGGGCTTGGTGAAAATGAACAGTTTAACCCTCTCAAGCCCAAAAACTGACAGCACATCACCAAAATTACACAATTTGTCAAGCCTGAAACTGTAAAAACAGGAAGATTTGTCTAATTTTCAACTTTCTGACAGTCCTTGAACTACTCATTTATGGCATATTCAAAAATGATCCATATCTACTGACGTGAAAGTCATGTTATCTTTTTTTTTAAATCACCAAAAGTACACAATTTATCAAGCCGGAAACTGTAAAAACAGAAGAATTGTCTAACTTTCAACTTTCTGACAGTCCCTGAACTACTCATGTAGCATTTTCAAAAATGATCCAAATCTAAGTTTAAAATAATTCATTGAAATCACTTTATTCTACTCGTCTCGATAAAAATTCACCAAAAATAACCTGTTTGGAGTAACCAGACTCTGTAAAAAGCAAAAAATTCTGCATTTCTTGGCATAACTGAGAAGCTATTAGTGACTCAGCTGTGAACAACAGTTACATGGCAGAAATACAGGGACTTTTTGGCTGAACTGGGCTGAACTGCAGGCCGTGTTTACACAGATAGGAGACAAGTATGGAAATTAATTAAAAATGTAAGTAGTAAAATATTTATAGTATGGCTGAAACCTTGTTTTTACAAAGTTGGTAACACATGAAGACACTTGGAAAAATGTTGATGATGATTCCATGTTCTTGAAATTTCCAAAATATAAAATAAATTCAACTTATGTTAAAATGATTTATGGTAGGAAAAGTGTGCCATACTGCACAAACAACATTTGAGTTCCCTCTGCTTCTAGCCATGGTTGTACTGTTTCCATAGAGGTGCAGGACTTTATATTGCAGTGAAAAATGAGCCCACAGTGAGCAATAATCACCCAGAAACTGCCTTGGGTTCAGAGGGTTAGTTGAGAAAATTATTTACAGATTAATTGATAACAGCACTGCTCAGATTTACAGTGTTTGGAGCAACTGTACACCCAACCTACCAATTATAACATCCCATGTTCTGTTTAGGGTTGCACCAATCCAACTTTGTCTCAGAAGTGGAGGTGGGTGTGGTTGAGCTTGAGCTTGGGTTTGAATGAATTTTTTTGAAGGGGGTATTTAGCGCTGAGTTGAATGTGAAGTCAGCGACTGAGTAATGAAACTATGCACTAAGACACCAACCTGCAGTCACATCAGTTCTGCTCTTTGTCCGGTGCTAAGCGAGGAATGGGATCATATGCACGCCTGCAGATAGCGGCGCTGTGTGTACGTGTGTGTGTGCCCATCTATTTGTGTGCGTGCCAGACGAGCTGACGTGGCCAAGTCTTTCTGTCAGCTCGGCTGCCGTTAAACTCGGATGAGATGTGGTTATGCCTCCAGCAGGCATGACTAGGAAGCAAAATGATGGGATTGGTAGTGGCTGTGAGCATTATTAATATGGCTGACACTAGAGCCAGTAGCAAGTTGATGTGCTACTGGCTCTAGTGTCTAGCAAAGAAATGCTGCTAGACTCTTGAAAAGTTGAAAGTTGAATCAGCAGGGACTGTACTTGTGCACAGAGGAGCGTTGTTAAGTGCTTGTGCTTTCCTAACTCATGTTTCTGTAATGCAGACCTGTCTCATATTTGACTTCTTGAGATACAAGACACTTACATGGAGTTTATTTGTTGTCGTTAAAGCTTCTTATCGCTCTAGTTGTGGCTGCACCCAGAAAATCCGTCCTTTATCTCTCGGGCTCATTGAAATATAAAGGCCCCTTTTCCCCTCCGGTCTGCTTCCTCCTTTTCTTTACCTTTCATTACATTCCGGTTAAGGCCGTGGGGTCTGTTTACACAAATCCCATTAATGTGAAGTCTTTGGGAGGCTTACTCGCGCACATCCGCATGCACACGCAGACAAAACAATGGCGTATCCACAGGTTTAGAGAATGGTCTAGCCCTGATTAAGAGGATTTAGACATGAGTCTGTCTGTTTGTCCGCGGCAGAGCGCACTCACAAGACCCAAACTCCCAGAGTCTTCTTGGGGCAGCAATTATGCGGCTCACAAAAACAATGCTCCGCCGAGCCACACTGCCTCATCCCTCCTCCTCTTGCTCATCTTTCCTCGCTCCATTCATCTCGCCTGCTCCCTTTATCTCTCTCCTCTCAAGTCTTCATCTATTCTCTCCACGCTTATTGTCGCCTGAGTATGTGAATTGTGATGGCTCTTATTAAGGGGCAGCCCATTTTGACAGAGCCCCCCCACCACCCACCCACTCTGTTCCTTTTCCTGCCTAAGTCCTCTAATGAAAAGAATTGTTGAACAGGTCATTTCACAGCAGTTATGGATGGTGGTGTGTGGCAAAGCACTGAAAAACGGCTTTATGCGGGTCGCAGCCACTGTGGAGGGAGAATGTGATGGATTATGGGTAAATAAAACACTGAGAAAGATTTGGAAGGAAGGAAGACAGATTGGTAATGTGCTCTGATTTGTGGTTCGCAAATAACCTCTCATGTATCTGTTGATGAGCCAACAGTGGTGGTCTCCCTGGAAGTATTTAGTAATTGATGCGTGTAGTCAGTGAGGAATTATTGCACCTATTTGCAACTATTCACTTTCTTGGTGAGAGTTAGATGAGAAGATTGATACCACGCATTGATGTGTGTGGCTGGAGCAAGCAGCCGTTTAACTTAGCTTAGCACAAGTCCAGAGCTAACAAAATCCACCTTCAAGCAAGCAGTGTTTGTGAAATCTACAGTTATTAGCAGTGCCACCACATATCTGGATTCTAGCATAGTTAAAGGTCCCATATGGTGAAACTCCATTTTTATTGTGTTTTGGATTTTTTTGTGTAAAATAGAAACTGTAAAAATATGAAGACACTTACTGCTTCCATTATTCCAGGCTCAAATAATTAGATGGCCTTCCAGCTTTACAAGTCTGTAAGAATTTTATTCAGTTTCTTTGCAGCAGCATATGAGGAACTAAAGACCCCGTGGAATACTTTTATTGTTGGGGAAGTCACCATAACAAAAGAAAAATCCTTAGTATTAGCACATTGTACAGATAATGTGGGTAAGGTTACCATTAGCTTTGCTCATATGCCCACAGGCTAGAGCTCCGTGGAAACTGTAAATCTGAGGAACATTTGGAAATGATGGAAACTGTAAGTCAGAATTTGAACCTGGAACTGGGTTATTGTGTTTTCATGTTGACTGTTGGATTTACCGGCTACCTAAACTCAGCCAGTGTTTACATCTGTTCACTTCTCTCCTGCTCTCTGTGCTCACATATACTGCACTTTAATTCAGATAAATTCCCAATAAAGCTGTTCTCATTTGTTTATTTTGTGTGTCTGTTGTCAGACTACAAAACACGTATGAAATATTGACTGAAATACAGCCCACTGAAACTACATGTTAACCAGCAGTTACTTAAGTGTCTCAACATACACATAAGATAAATAATGACATAAAAAATGGCTGTGCTCTGAATTCGATGAAGAAAGTTAGAAGCGATAGAAAGCCCTGGTCTCAAACACACATCAGCTGCCGTGTGGTCATTTGTTTTGCTCCGCTTTGTCAATGTGGATGCAGAGAGAGTTTTCTTCCTGAAGGGGGCATAGACAGCATTAGCTCAGCTGCATTTAAAGCTATAGTTACTGAAACAGCCCATTTACAACAAGGCTAAAACCAGGGGTTATACAGTCATGGTAAAATGAACCATCTTTGCAGTAGTTTGAGCTGAAAATGAGACCCTTTAAGAAGATGCCTGCAGTTCTTCCATCTGGAAATGTGTGATGTTGAACAGCACTGTAGCAGCCTTGATTGACAGAGCATGTGGCGCTGCCATTAGCCGGAAACCTTCAGGACACCAAATGGCTGTGGTAATCTCTGATGATAGCTGGGTAGATATGGTGGTGTCGGCTACACAGGTGGCCTCCCAGCTCTGATAGATGTTCAAGAGGAACCGGCCAGTTATTCGGTGCTGTTATTACCAGTTAGCGGCTAAGGGCCAAATGACACTCTGTCCTACAGCTATCACAACTATCTGCTATCTCTGTGTCGGACTGTGAAACTCTGCATGACAGCTGTGCATCAGCTGTGTGTCCCTTAAAGCTGGGCACTAACTGCACGACTCAATCAGCCTGTACCACTCACATTAAACTGTATTGTTTGCAGTAGTTTCATGCCTTTTCAATGGTACTGAATGATTAAATTGAAGGGGACCACACACAAATGAGTCTTTGCTTTTGGTATGATGATGAACTGAAATAGAAAAGAGAAGAGAAAAATGTGCCTTGTGCATTACTTAATGTTCACGCTGCGTGTTTAGCAATTTCAAGGGAAAATAATTTTATTAGCCAGAGCTGAATCAGTTGTAAAGTTCTATCAGATTTATATCCCACATAGTTTCAATTTAATTTTATCCTGAGATCTCTTGGCTATTAAATAAAGCTGTTGATGATTATCTGAATTATTTAAAGAAAAAACTCAATTAGCTTAGAAGAAGCTGCATGCAGCGAGCCTAAGTCAAGATCTGCTCATCTTGTCTCCAAATGCCTCAATTTGAGCAGTTAAACAGATTTTTGGAGGAGCTTTTGCATAATTACGACTTGTTAACTTCCCTCTGTAATTTACCAGAGAAAAACATAACGGGGTCACTCAAGGTCCAGTAGCTCTTGAGCATGTGCGGGCTTGATTCCGTCAGGCTCTTCGGGCAAAACACTGGAGATGGAGGCACCGCTAATACTTTATCAACACCTCCATGATGACTGTACGAGGCAGTTAATGAGTGCCTGACAGGATTGAATATCTCTCATCCTCATGTGGTCATAGTAACTGGGATTGGGCACATATCACAATATAATGTCATTTAAAATTATACCATCTGACCCAAGACTTAAGTGGTTGCATACAACCTTGAAAGCACAGTGCAGCTCTGGGACAGGTCGGCTGCTTTGATTGTTTTGGTATCACTAGGCACCATGGCGGCACAAAGTTACGCTGTCCCGCTGTGTGTGTGTCTGATAGTGCAACATAAAGGTCAGCATACATATGAGCTCTTAAAGGTCAGAGCGCATACTGTATGAAAACTACAATGGAAAGACTTTGTCCTCCTCCAGAAGCAGTCAATCGACTCGCCATTTACTGTACAGGCTTCATTAAACCAGTACCGTGAGTAAAATGTAACGGCTTCCTGATAGTATCTTAATTAGACAAGCGGAGACTAATTAGCAAAGACAGGGAAAGGATTGAGTCTTAATTAAGAGGGCACCGGTGTCCAGCTTCTCTCACTCTCTCCGCTGTCATCAGTCACAGATGTTAATGTCTAGTGTCTTGAAGTGACGTCTGTTTATGTGGCAACTGCAACACCTTCTACACATCAGCGTCGGCAGCTGAGCCATGTCGTTCTGTAACTTCACAGCTTATTCAGATCGCAGCCTGAACACAAACACAATTTGATCTGATCTTTAAAAAAAAAATAAAAATTTCAGTATTATGGTCATCCCCCTGCTCGTTTTTTAAATTTTTTTTTAAATCTAAATGCATTATGATAGATCTTGGAATTAAAGTTTAGGGCTGGTATTATGGCACTTTATATGGAAATTTTTCACACCCTGACGGTTCGCGCAATTATGATAATCCTCATCTTTTAGGAAGAAGAGAGTAAGCATCTTCACCGTGCCTTTCTCCTATTTTTTTTCTCCTTTGCATGTGTGAATTTGATGTCAAGTTAAATCCACTTTTAAAGTCGATTTTTTTCACTTCCTCCAACAGCAGGTGCAAAATGCATTCAGTGCAGCGTTCTGATGTAACCTGAGCTAACCATTATGCTGTTTTGATGTTATAACACACAAATTACTGTAAATAACCTGCCAGTCAAACTTATGCAACGGGAGGTTGTTATGCATGCAGTATGTCAGGTCGGGTTAGTTTGGGGTTGATCTTTGCTTCTTTTCATGCCATGCAGCTGTTATGAATATAAAACCCTTTTTACAGTCTGTTCACAGCAGAGACGCTTAATGTGGCAATACTATGCGTTTTCTTGTCAGGAATATATGTTACTATATATTATGTTGAGATATTGCTCTCAAATATGTTTTAGATTGATATATTTACAAAACAAACAAAAACATTATGTTGCAGCTTAGAATGGGAAATGTAAAAAGTCTTATGATGGATGATTTTAATTTGACATATAATAATTTTTCATAGGAATTGTACAGTTGTAAACATGTTATTAAGCAAATAAATAACAGTGCCGTCCAAGCTTTCCTACGGCACCTGAACTAAGCAAAGTAGTGATTGGTTGAGACTAGTGTTGTTACCAAAATAACTTTGATAAAATACCTGCTGAAATATATTTATACTAATATTGAAATATCACAGAAAAGAACCTAAATATCAGGTAATGGAGTAATGTGTGACATAAAACTTTAAAAAATATATTTTAAAAAAAAAAAAAAAACTATGCAATGGAGGATGTGAAAAGTAGCAATAAAACAGCAGGAGTAAATTACTGTACCACTGTGTGTCCATCTAGGACTGGAAGAACTCTTTGTTAAGGTCAGCTCTTTGACATGTTCATGTCTCTCCACCCTCACATGTCACACTGCTGCTTAGAAAAGGTTAGATCCTTGCAGAGATAAGTGAAGCAGGGCTTTAGTGCACATTTCAGTCACCCAATTTCACTATTTTTCGAGGAATTCACTTAAACATTTATAACTGGTGTTGCTGCTGCTGGCCCTGTACGCTGTATATGTGCATATATGTCCACTTGATTTGATTTTATGTATATTGTATAGGGGTATATGTGTGTGTATATACATATGTTTGTGTGTATTTATAAATATATATGGATAGATAGACATTAAGCATTCTAGTAATGTGTATCTATCTAGCATGCTGAAGGTTGTTGTTATTATGATTATTACTTAGTCTACTTTTTATCTTGTCTTTTTATAAGCTACACCAAGACCTGAGAATCTGCATTTTGCTCATCCTTTAAAGGGTCGAATGACAATAAAGGAGTCTGAGTTTGATGTGCATACTAGTGTAGGCCTGTGTTTTAGCAGCTTGCACGTTATGGTGAAGTTAATGTTAAAAACATCACTGTGTCAACTCTGAAAAAAGTTCATATCCACACTCATTTACCTTTATACTTTAGTGCAGGGGCCTGATGTAATTATGTTATCTATCACATTCTCATACCTGTCGCTCTTTTGAACAGTTGCTGCAGGCGAGATGCTTTACCAAGTTGGAGGTGTTCCTGGACTTCTTGTGTCTAGGTTTAAAACAGGCTTTTGAGGTGTCAATGGGTTTGCTCTGACTGTTGGTCTAAGCAAAAATAATGCAATAATTTGCTCTGTGTGTCTACTTTGTGGACAGTCTGTGGATGGACGTCATTACCACTTGTATTTGCAGCCATGCCTCTTGTTTTGTGCTCATGAGAAAGGAAAAAGCAATTGTGAGTGGAAGCAGAGCGCTGCCCTGCTGCTGCAGATCAATGCAACACCTAGGAAATACGACTTCTATTAAAACACTGTCATTCTTTAAGTATCTGTACTAATAAATGGTGGTGCAGTATCGTTTTCAAAATTTTTCGCAAGCTCTCTGGTGCCGCGTCAGCATTCCCTTAGATCCCTTAATTGATTAATTACGCAGCAGTTACCTGTTGAGACAAGTTTTCTGCATCGTATTTGAACTATATTTCTGGTTAATAGTGTTCTGAATAAGTTATTTTCTCTTTGTATGTTTATGAATTTGATAACTAATTTAGGTGATGTACACTATACTGCATTTCATGTTGTGTTTCTTGCTGAGTCTGTCATTGTTGCGGCTGTCATGCTCCCTTTCTGGGGCATTTTAATTTCAGAAACCACCACTCCTACGTATCTGTGCAGCAAACAGTCATCTGGAATGATGTTACCGTCTCCTCTCTCCTGAGTACAGAAGCTGAACCTCATTTGGTGACTCTGTCTTTTCTGATTGGAGCTCTGCAGCGGTCAGTATTGATTATCCAGCTGGTCTTACAGGATGAAAACTTAACAAGCATCAAAGCAACAGAGAGACGAATCACCACTTGTGGTTGGAGTTTTCAGAATGAAATCAGGATGCGGGGATTTGCAAGTTAGGCCTTTTAGCCTCGAGTTGAAGTGGCAGGCTTTGTATCCTGGCAACCATATGCGCAACTAATCATGTGATTACGTGAGTTCAACAAAATCTGCGGGGAGAATTGTGATTCAGATCATGGATCGTGACACATTACATATACTGGTTTGCACCACCAAATGCTGGTTTTAGTGACTTAAATGACTTCCCAAATGTTGACAAAAATGCTCGACCTAATTTCTCACTTCTACATTGTAAACAAATTCCAAAGCGAGCCACTCTATACGTTGTAGTTGCAATTAAAGTAAAACACAGGCCTCAGAAACAAATTAAACGTCCATTACACAATATATTCCTGGTCAGAGAGGCTTTACTATCAAACTGGGGCAATTGTGTGTGTAATTCTGGCATCTTAACTCACTTAAATCTATCTGAAATCACATTTCCCACTCACCCGGGATGTTAAATGCGTGCATGCCTGTAACTGTGGATCACAGATTGATTATGGTTTGCAGAAAATAGAAAAACGGCAGAAGCGATTGTGCGGAGACCGTGGTGCAGACTGCTGTGTCACTGCAAGCATCATTACAGGCCTTATTAGGTACCTGTATTTAAATAGTGCCATAAAGCAAGATTATGACCTGACACCGACCCCATAGGCTTTGTCATCATTCAGTAGCACACTGATTAAGTGACACCAATTTGGATGGTGGCTTTGTGAAGCTGAGGGTTACCATGCATATCATACTATTGCTGTTTTATGTGGGCATCATGGGATTTTTTAGTTGTGCTTTGGGTCAAATGGGCTGTGGGCTGTGTCGGAATTCCATTTGCCACTTGGTAATGCTCTATTACTATCACTGTGGGTTTAAATTCATACACTTACACACACACAGGGATGGTTTTTCCAGTTTAAAGATCCATGCCCCTAGGATAAACATTTAAGCCTAATGCATGGAGATTATATTCCCCTAAGTTTGCATGCAGGGATATTGTCTTGTTCTTTCTCTCTCTGTCTCTTGCACTTGCACACCACTGTTCCCCAGCGCTCTGTTCTGTGCAGGAATGCAGTGTTTACATAGCTGGGCCTGGCCCAGATTAGTATTTTAGTGTCTCAGGTGTCTGCTGTGTGTCACTGGCAGTTATTTTATAGGCCCCAGTATGGCCTGTACTCCGGCTAATGCTGCTGCACCTTACCTCAAATGTCACCCATCTGCTGGATTTATAGGAAAACACAATGGCCCAGACACTCCGGGGGAGTTCAGCGCAATCATCGAAATGCGTTTCAGTAAAAATGTCATTTATTTTTTTGCAGGGAAAGTTGTCGCTTTCGTTGTGGGGGGAAAAAAAAAGTGTGGACTTTTTCGACATATGCTGTTCAACTGTGGACCACTGCGACTTGTATATCTGGAGAAAAGCTATCAAATTAGACTGCAAATGAGGGCCACATGGATTGTCAAACAGAATTCATCTATCTACTTGCTTCCAAAAGTGTATCTCCCCAGCCGGCTACATCACTGTAAATGTCTTGTGCAGAATCAGCATGCTTTTTTTTATATGATCTCTCTTTCAGTCCTCCCGCTCCCCAATCTCTCTCTCTTTTTCTTTGATGTTCCCACTCAATGCACCTTGCTGTGTAATGACAGTTCCTATACGGATGATGTATAGCACCAATCTGTTTAACACATAGGGAATCGCTTATTTTCTTAAAAACTCGTCGGCGCAAATAGGCAGAAGATTGCTGGTGAACACAGACGTCCCTCCATGTCCTCATGCTCTGCTGGGCTCCAGAGCTCATAAATTAGACAAGAAATCTAATTTCCCTGTGGGGCTCTTAGGCTCTGAGTGCACACAGACACACTGTTTCCTTTCAGGGGCAGTTGATTTCTATTCTTCTTGATGTAAATGGGCTGATAAGAGGACAGTTGGAACTGGATTGTGGCCTAGTTGCTTGCTGAGTCACTGTGGACAAGTAGTATTCTCTCTCTGTCACACTGACTCTGTTTTTTTTTTCTTTTCTCCAGTGCACATGACAGGCCTGTTCAGAGTCGACTCCTCACAACAGGAGATAGTGTTTTTGTGAAAGGGAGTTTATTACAAGCGTTGGATTGTGTTGGTCCCAGGAGTCTTGAGGGTCAAAGAAATCAGCGCACACGTTTGAACAATGTTATCACAGAAAACAGCTGGAAAACCAGACTTGGACCGACTGTGATAAGAAGAGTAATTGCCATTTTTGGCACTGTCATATGTTACCAAGCTGGACTGTGAAGTTTTTGTTTCCTTTTTGGCTGTTGTTCATTTTTACTATCTCTGACTTTCTGTTGCTCCAACTCTCATTATTGTGTGTCACTTCCTCGCTCCATTGTGTCACTTTTGTCCACCTTGTTCTTTGTTTTTTGTTGAAATTCCATCCATGTTATTCTTGACATCTCCTGCTCCGTAGTGTAGATTAGTTGGGAACATGTTTGGGAGACTGTTGTGAATTTGTTAACATGACAATTCTCAGTGTAATTAAATGTTCGACAGGGGTGTGTTTCGTTCTTCAAACACAAATGGGCTGATGAGATGTGTGGTTATAAAACCTGCTGATCACATGGTCATCAGCAGAAACCTGACTCATGCCGTCACTTTGTTTGTTCGTTTGAAGATAATAAGATTATGCGAGCGACTGATTTGTTTGTTGTGGTCACCCTCCCATTCTACCATCGAACCACAGTGAGTCACATTGGTCAGTATCTGCCTCATCTCTTCCAAATGTTTACAGATGGAGATATGAAAAACTACTGAGCATTCAGAGCATTTTCCTTGCATTGCTATTCATGCCTTGCAAATTATCAGCTAAATATAGACTAAACTTTATTATCAGATTGCGCTGAAGTCTGTCTTGTGCCGAGCAAACATGTGACAAAGCCAATGCAGAATAGGAATAATTATAATATGGATCCCTTAGATTGTTGTTTTTATTAAATTGGGGACAAAATATGCACTCTGCAAGATATTTTAAGTTGAAATATCAGCTTGTCAGTGCTCTCTGGTGGTTATACAATGCCTTGTTACCTACCAGCTGACATACACAGATCTGACTTAACATTATGACCACCCTCCTGATATTGTGTTGGTCCCCCTTATGCTCTGAACCATTGGGCACGGACAAGAGGACCTCTCAGGGTGTCCTATGGGGTCTGGCACCAGGATGTTGGCAGTGGATCCTTTGGGTACTCTGGCTTGTGCAGTGGGGCCTCTGTCAATCAAACTTCTTCCACTGCATCTTGTTGATGCTTGATCAGAATGGGGTCTTGGAAGTTTGGAGGTCAAATCAACATGTTGGGCGATTGTCATGTTCCTCAAGATGTTCCTGATTGTTTGATGTTTTTGCCATGTGGTGGGGTGCATTTTCCTGCGGGGGTAGGCCAGTGACATTTGGGATTGCCATTTGCATGAGGGAGTGTGCTTGTTCTGGGACAATGTTTATTTGGGTGTCTAAGTCTCATCAACACGGATGCCAAAATCCAAGGTTTTCCATCAGAACACCACATAGTACCAATATGATCAATGTTATTCACTTCACCTGTCAGTGGTCATAATGTTGTGGCTGATCGGTGTAACTTGAATCTTGTGTTTTCACCAGATAATACAACATGACTGGTTTGCATATGAAAAGTATTCTGTAGGAACTGCAAGCTAGATTTGAATGTAACTCTGTTTTGTGCCTCCATAGTTACGTAACCCGGAGGTCCGTCATGTAGACTTGGAGATCCTATAATACTCTCTGCTGAGGAAACATCCTGCTGTACCAACGAGAGCAGTAGAAGAAGAAAAGATGAAAGGAGGGCCGAAGCCAGCCTCTGCAATCTGACCACCACAACACAAACCTGCACAAGTCTTACTGTAGAATAACCCAGAAGGGATAAACATGGACGGTGTTTGAGCAGTGCTTGAACTTCAGTTACTTGCGAGTTCAGCCTGCCAGAGATCCACTTTCACATTCAAGTGTTTCCGGAGAAAGACTGCCGGCTGTCATTAACCTCCTCGAGTTTCAATAGAAATTCACACACAACTCCCGACAGTTTAGTCTCCTGGTGTTTTTGCTTGAGCTCACATTCCTCCATAAATGTGTTTTGGATGTGGTTGAGATCACGTCTGTTTCAAAAAAGCAAAACCGCGAAACAGGACCAGTATCATTTACTCGACTTGTACTTTACTTTAATGTTATGCTTGAACCACAGTGATAGTGTTTCCTTCATTAGTGCAGAGGAAACCTAAGAGCTACATATTCAAACAGACTTATTTAAAGGCTAGATGATATTAGATGTTTTTTTTTTCTTTTAATGTAAAACAAACTGAAGACGGCACAGTGCTGCAGGTTCTGTAATGAAGACAGAATTTATGATGAATAGACTTTATTACTATTACAGAAAAATATGCAAATTAAATGGTATTATTGAGACATTACATTGATTTGTATGATAGAGTTAAAGAGTAAACTGATGCTGAGTACAGTAGCATATAATGAGCATCAGCTTATGCAAATAAAACTACGAGAAAAACAGTGTTAGAACATTATAAAGACAAGTTAAATGTTTTATTTAACATTTATTGGGTGTGATCATCTTTTCAGATTGCAAGATTTGACATCTTCCAAGCCAAGAAATGACATTATAGGCATCTCTTCTCCTCTGCTTCCTGTTCTTTGCCGGCTACGAACTCCAATGTTCTCAAAGTTTCTGAACCTTTAACTTGGATAACATTGGAGTTTGTAGCTGGCAAAGAGAAGAGATGCCTATAATGTCATTTCTTGGCTTGGAAGATAACAAGATCGAACCTCTTCCAAGCCAAGAAATGACATTATAGGCATCTCTTCTGCTTCCTGTTCTTTGCCAGCTACAAACTCCGATGTTCTCAAAGTGTAAGGTTCAGAAACTTCTTGCGAGCTTTTCAGCTGATCAGCAGAATGTATTGATCCAAAGATGAAATGCTAAAAGGGATGTCTGTGCCCCCCACCATATGTAAATAAGTGATCTTGATATTGACAAAACAAGCTGCATATTTTCTAGGTCTGACAACTGTCAAAGTCATTCGAATCAAAACAAATCATCCTGGATGTCCCTCTGTACAGTCCGTGTGCTTAAACGATCAAGTGAACTGTCTCCTGCTCAGTGTTTCTGCTGAATAATCTCTATAAAACATACGGCATGTTTTTTTGCTTTGCGTACAGTCACAGCTGCAGCACGGGACACACCTGCCTGCCTGCCAACATCTTTTGTTTTCTGCTCCAAGAGGTGGGCCAGAGCCATTTCATCTTCGCTGGGAGGGTGGATATATATTTTTGAAGGTGTTAATAGTGAAATATTTTCCCTTTGGTTGTAACTACGTTGCCACTGCTGAAGGACTTGGAATAAATTTGAAATAATTTATTAAATTATTTTTGCTTTCCTTTTTCTCTTTTGGGTTTCCTCACATCTCATGCACACTGTGTGGTTATATTAACATGTAAGGATTTGTTGTTTCATCAACTTCTTAAGGTGTTCTTGCTGAGGCTCCACACTTCTCTCGCTGGAATGTGAAGCTGGAAGAAGAATGGAAGATCTTTACGCATATGGAGCGATAAAGAGTGTTTTTTTCTTTGAATTGGAGGCCCGTTTCCTGTTTAAAGCTCAGATGGCTGACTGGAATGTAAACCCAAGTCCATTAGATGGTGCAGTTGTGGGGATGAGAGAGGGGGGCACTAGCCTGTACGCTGACGTCAATAAAAACAGTCATTTCCAACCAGTCTGCGCATTGACCGACCGTTCAAAACATTACGCACAGCATCGCGGCCGGACCACGCTAGACTACTCGACTGAAATAATGTTTGTTTTTTCTCGCCGAGCCCCGGAGAGCGGAGACAATGCGGACAGATCTCCATTGCAGGTTTTTACACCATTGAATGTTGTCTTAACATTTTTGGGTGTTGCGCGCATATCAGTGTCATGTCTCGTCATACCATTCCCAAGTCAGTTGTGCCAGTGCCACTGCCCATCCTGTTTCCTTTTTCATGTCTCCCCTTTCCTCAGATAAAGAAAGGTTTCGCTTGTGCACGTTGATTAACCAAGAGAAAAGAAAAAAAAGACGAACAATCAGATCCTCGGTCAGATTTGGCTCATTTTTAGAGATGAAACATGCGTCGAGGCGCGTCTGGAGATCACCTCTCACATCTCCGGTCCTCCTGCACATCACACCGCCGCTTTCTCAATCATTAATTGGTTGATTAGATTTTTTAAAAATGAAGCTGTTTCTGTAATTTTATCGATGCATTTTGTTCCCCCCCTCCCCTCCTCCTCCTCCACTGTCTTTTCGTCTCCAGCAGCCCACAGATGGGGGCGCAGTAAACCTGCACAGTTTGGGGTCTCAGATTTTCCTGAACCTCCCCTCCATCACCACAAGCCTGTGGTTACAAACCCCCCCATCACTCCTCAGCAATGTAATCACCTCTCATTGTCAGTGCAGCAGAAAGCCTCATCAATATTAGGTTTTGTTGTGTTTGCTGTTTGTTTTTTTTAATCTCCAAAATGATCGATTTGGTTTCAATCACAGGTGCAGCAGCATCTAGAAGCATCCAGGTGGTGCGTGATGGCGGAGGAGCCTCATCTCCAT
This sequence comes from Chromis chromis, assembly GCA_900302755.1. Classification (NCBI taxonomy): domain Eukaryota; kingdom Metazoa; phylum Chordata; class Actinopteri; family Pomacentridae; genus Chromis; species Chromis chromis. The sequence goes on from OMNN01096569.1 coordinate 24,625, forward strand.
CCCCCCCTGCTCTACGCTTTTAGCCTCTTTACAGTGCTGCCTTGTCTAATCATGTTCAAGCAGCATTGTACAGGGCTATGACAGCATAGAGAGCTGCGCTGCGTTTCTCTGACCCCGTGGAAATCGGCCAACAAATGACATCATCCGTGAAAAAAAAAATGAAAAGGAAAGACGCTAAACGGCGCGGGTTGCGTGAGATCTCGCCTCGACTGTGGGGCTGCGGAGTGACTCGTCTTTGAAATGTTCATGCAGATGCAGTCAGAAAGTGAAGTGCATTGCTTTGCATGGAGGTTAAAGACAAGCGGGACGCGTGGAGTTCTCCTTGGAGTTGAATTATTCAGTGTTAAGCCTAAATCCCTTTGCAGCCAATACATTATTGAACCAATCAGTGGCATTTCATTGTGCTGCTTCTGTGTGGGAAATCAGTCTGTGCATCATCACATTGGACTAACAGAGCTGAGAATTAAAGGAAAAATAAATGCCATGCTCTGTGGCAGCAAATTTCTGAAGGTATTTCCAGACTAATTTAAAACTCACAACAGTTTTTTTTGTCATTCCTGTTTAAATTGTGCAACATAGGCATCATCCAAATTTTTTTTTACAGCTTATATCCGCTCAGATTTATGTCCAGTATCTTAGGTTGTCATGCAAAATGACATGTCAGTAGTTTATTTGTTTTAGAGTAAGATTGTTGACATGTCATTTCTGGCATTTTATGTTTAGAAAATAGAATATCTTTCATCCACAAACACCTTCAGAAGTGTTCAATGACCTCTTAGACGTGTCAAAGACTGCTGGGTGTTTATTTTTGTAATGACTGTAATGATAACACGTGATAGGTGATTGTGTGTGCAGTATGATTGTGTGTATATGTGCTGATAGACCATAAACAAGTAAAGTAACATTAAAACATTTGTTTGGTTCCCTTGATTCAAGTGTGTGGCTTTCATTTGTTCCAATAATAAACGGTACTGCACAAAAGTTTCAGGCTCTAAAAGTAAAGTTTGAAAGATCATTCCTGTGGATCAACTTTATACGACATGAAGTAAACAGAAAACACATCAATAATGGATGTTACCACCGCATCAGTTCAGAGGCACACTGGCACATAATCGAGGTTTAACTCCAAGGTACAGACTCCTGTGTGCAGGACTCTGAGGGGCAACAACATCTGCTGCAGGACTCCTTGTTATTCATTCCCGAAGTTCTGGTTTGGGGTTGTCATCATGCAGTAAAATAAACCAAGGCTAGTAAGATGCTTCTCTGATGTTACTGCATGATGGAAAAGAATCTAAATATTTAAAGTGCCTGAAACTCTTGCACAGTACTGTATGTTAGTTTGTTATTTTAGGTTTGAATGGTGCTCTGTGCTCTGCTGTAAACAAAGTTCCAGTTTCCTGCCTTCTGCTGGCTGCAAACTGAATCCTTGGCTTTCGCTCTCTGTCCTGAGTGTGTGTTAACCTTAACTCCGTCTGATATGGGATTAGTAATGAGAGCATCGTCAATGAAAGAGCCTCCTTACTAATTAATTAACAAGCTGAGGTTTGCTAAAGGGGAAACCAGTCCATGACTCCTCAGCGGGCAGACTTGCGGGTTTGTTTATAGACAAAAATGTCTCGATGAGTAATCTGAAGTTGAGAAACCTGATGTGATGAACACATTCACATCAACATACCCATATCGACGACACCAAATCCACAAATTCAGATATTTTATTACAAATTCCCGTTTTTCTTTACTAACAATGGCCATGGAGGAAGAGTCCTGCTGTGCTGGATTTCAGAGTCGCAGTCCAGTTCAGGTTCCTGTGTTGGGTCCTGAAGAGGGAAGAAGGGATGTTGGTTCAGGCACTTAACATCCTCACTGGCTGCAGCTCATGCAGGGCTGCAGGCCGTTCTCATTGCAGGAAGTGCACTTGAGGGCTTTGAAGGAGTCCGTGAAGCAGTTGCGAAACACGGACATCTTGCTGCCATGGCACGTTGGGCACGGGATGAAGGCGAAGCCCCCGCAGGTCTGGCACGTCTGGGGATGCTGTACCCTCTGAAAAATGCATGAATAATTTTTTAATGTTCGAGATAAGATATCCAGCATGAAATATTAACACCCAAAGTATGTACATTCCTTGCACCAAATAATCTAACCTGGGGAAAAATTCCTTCTCTGCCTTTGACCCCATCCTATTCAAAGTTAACCTTAACTATACGTACTAGGAGCAGTGGGCTGCCGCCAGCGCCCGGGGAGCAGTCAGGGGTTAAGGGCCTTGCTCAAGGGCCCATAGTGGTGGTGACTGGGACAAGCGGTCGCTCTCACTTTCCCACCTCAACCTCTTTTCAGTCCGGGGACTGGAACCGGCGACCCACTGGTTACAAGTTCGCTTCACAAACCACTAGGACACCAGTCCGCCTTTTTTTCCTATAGACTTTTTAAAAAGGGACATTCTGGCATTTACTTACTTGCTTTGTTGATTGACTGGAAATGCTTGCCTGTCTCTGTCCAAAGGTTTTAAAACATCTGACTACCAGTGCTTATAAACTTTATTAGTAATACATTAAATCTCATTTGTTTAATCTCTGCAAAAACTGAGCTGTAAAAAAGACTATTTGTGGTTTTATAGTGAGTAATGTGCCATACTATTCCTTTGCAGAGTGCAGTGACTACTTTCAGTTCAACATATGCTGCATTCATATTGTACTGTTAAATTTTAAGTCACACATTTCTGCAAAACTATCTTCCACAGATGTGCCAACAAACTGTTGGAATGGCTCCAAAAGCCTTCATCTCTGACAGTTACATCTAAATAAAACCCAGAGTCAACATTAACAGAATCATCACTTCTGTTAGATTAAAAAGGAAATATGTACAGTTTCCTGCTGTCTAGTGTCACAAACTGCTCCAATTAGATGACACCACAAGACTAATTTACAGTGGCATTGTTAGGCCTGGGTGTCCAAGGCTATAGCCCCCAGTGTTTTATATTTCAATCACTCATTACACCCCTTGAAAATAAGATATGATTGATCCAAAATGCAAGCAGCCTACAATTTTGGTCCTTTGTGTCATTTAAGCAGCAGATCTGCTTTACCCTATGTGGCACATTTTGTAAATCCAGATGTAGATCCAGATGAGACTGGAGGACGTGACTTGGATTTCTACACAGACAGCAGTTTTGGTCTGATTATTATTAGTTATTTATTTTTGTTTATTGTGTTTTAAGACTTTATGGGTGAACTTGTTGCCCTCACCAGCACCTGCATTTCTCATCCTGTGCTATTTAAAGGATCAGACACCCTGATTACAGAGTATTAATAACCTATAAGATAAACCAATCTGACTCCAGCTGGCAGCGAAAACTGGCAACACTGGTCTGGCTCAGTGGCTCGCAAACGTTTATGTCATGAGGAACACCTTTACATTGGATTATAGCTCTGTAAATCATCATAAGACTACTTCCAAGGCACACAGTTTGAGATCCACTGGTCTAGCAAGCTTGCACTCCCTATTTTAATTCAGCCAACTTATTAGGACAAGGCTGGCAGTGGCCTCATATAAACAACCCCAACAGGGTGGTTTCTGTATGAATGCAGCATTAATTTGCCTTTTTTTATACTTTGATTTATGCACAGATTAAATAAACATGTTGATGTAATGATGTAACATGGTAATTAATGAGCTCTAGAGGTGTTAGTTTTTAGATTTTGTTACCTTTGGAGGGGGTCAGGCTGGCCTTTTTCTCTCTGTTTACAGTTTTAATGCTAGACTAAGCTATTTTTTCCCCTGGCTGTAGTTTCATATTTAATGGACATCTTACCCTCAGCTAGAAAGAAAATCGTATTTCCCAAAACGTCCATCTATTATTTAAACACAACTTCAGTTCCAGTTTTTTGGGTTCATATCTCTGCAGATATTAATAGACAACAAAGTCATGTCGGTACCCAGCTCTGGACTGATTAGTGTATGCATGACCTTTCAGGGCTGCATACTTTTTAATAGCCTGCAGTGTCTGGAATGCACGACTTAAATGTCATCATGCTGCTTTGTGTTTGCTTATGGAGACTTTTTGTGGGGTCTGAACTCCAAATTACAGCCAGAACCTGAGGAAAGGGCCAGTAACTGATGTTGGTGTAGCTCAGTAAGAATCAGTAATAGTTCATAAAGTCTGAGTTTGTACTGTGGAGCGATGTGCTCTGCGTCACTGTGTTCAAACAAATGTGTTAGCAGCAGAATCAATAACAAGCCCTCCATTATTGATGGCCGCTTATTGATGTGCATGCATTTTTTATGTTGCAGTTTGCTCATGTTTTATTGATGACATGACTAGTGTGGGCAATATGACTGCTCCAATTTGCACTGTGTTCATCTCAATGGCTCTGGACAAACACAAGCTGTAAATCTATTATGGTTATAACACCCTATGCTTAAATATTATGCTACAAAGCATATACAGTGTAATATTTTCCAGTAGTTCCAAGAGGAAACATCTGAATAATTTAACATCCGTGTGAGTCAAACCAAATGGTCCATTTCAATGAATTCACAGGAAAATCATCTATTTGACAAACATCAATTATTCACATTTTGAACCCAAACACTGAAAACCAACCTCGATTTTTGTCAGAAGATCTTGCAGCTCTCCTGATTCGTTCATGCCAAGTATTTTCTCAGCACCCTGCAACACAAGTTTAAGGTCCAACCTCAGTCTTTGATGAACATCTAATGATATTTAGATGCCAGGTAACATTAGAAATGAGTGGTAAGAACTGACCCCAAGGTAGTGTCCGTCAATGAACACGACGGGTAATGAAGGAGGTTCTCCTACACGTTTGCACCGTTCCTCCAGCTCCTTCCCGTACTCGATGTCCAGGGCGATGTTCTTCTCCACAAACTTCACCCGGTGGTTCTGGAAGATCTTTCTGACCAGCTCGCAGCGCTCAAAGGTCGTCCTCACCACTCGGAAGCTCGTGGTGTAGATCACAATCCGGCCAAACTCAAGAGTTAACTCCACCTGTGAGGGTGAAGGAAAACATGTATTTTTATATTTGCCTCATTTTCTTTTATTCAGAACTTTCAAATTAACTATGCATAGATTAAATCAGTGGTACGTGTGGCGCAGACCCCACAGGCCTGTCAGATTCACTCAAGAAATCCCTTCATCAACACCGCCTCTCATGCTCATTTTAAATTGAATCTTATTTAACACTTTATTATATAAAAGTGGATATCGAATATTTTCATTCAGCTGAACTGCAGTGTTTAGATCCGTTTGGAGCTTGTTTGTTCATTAGTTTAGGCTGCTTATTTTAACATCTATGAATTTCAGTGTACAATTGTTTCAGTTGTTCATCTACACTTTTAGCTAGCTTTTATAGCAGTTTATCCACTGCTAGCTTACAGTTTAAACTGTTAATTACGGTGCTGTTAGCTGACAATTTCAACTGCTAGCCATATTTTTAGCTAATAATTTGCAGCTGTTTCAACTCTTAATGGGGTCAGCCCTATGTTCCAACAACACAATGGTCCCACAGCTCTATGTTCCCACATTTTTAAGATTTCTAATTTCACTGAAAATTTTGAAAATTAGGCCCTATGTTCCCACAGTCCTATGTTCCCACATGTCTCACATTTCTAAGACCCCGTTTACACAAGGGAAAAGGCAGATATTTCCACGCGGTTTGGCCTCTCATTTACATGAAAACCCCCTTTTTATCTTAAGAAAACAATTATTTCTAAAAACTGGGAACATAGGGCCTAATTTTGAAAAATATCTGAGAAATGTGGGAACATAGGGCTGTGGCAACATAGGCATGCTCCCATAATTTACAGCTGTTTCAACTGTTAATCGTTCATCTACACTTATAGCTAGCTTTTATGGGAGTATGCCTATGTTCCACATTTCTAAGATATTTTTCAAAATTAAGCCCTATATATTTTTTGCTAATATTTTTTGTCTGTATTAACCCTGAAAAAACTATGTTGGTTGACCTGTAATGTTTTTTAATGCCTGAATAAACATCAGAGAGATTTAATACTGCATTACTACTAATAAGGATGACTGTTAGACAGAGGTGTTTTTCACCACATGGCAGCCCAACTATACATCTAACTAAATATCAGAAGTAAAGGATTCATGATTCATTCATTACGAAAGGCTCTTTTTGTTCACAAGATCCCAATATGATAAACTCAGAATGCTTAAAAGCTTTAGACTGTTTTGAATGCAGTCTTGACTTTTGTGGCCTCTTCTGAAAGGGAACTCTTTGAAGCAAAAAGTTGTCAAAGGGCATTGGTTTCTTCTCAGCTTGTGAAAGTCCGTAGTTGGACGTTAACCTTCCCCTGTTCTCTCCACCTTTGCCGATCTTGTGCTGTCCTGTGCCAGTGTCTCTTCGTTCTGTCGAGGTCGTCTCGCCATCTTGTTTTTTGTCGCCCTTTGTTTCTTATGTGACCCCTCACCGTCCGTTGGGTGATCCTTGTCGTCCAACGTTTGTCGGTTATTCTCGCGAGGTGGCCTGCCAACTTCCATTTGAGTTTACTGACCGTTTGTAGAATGTCTCTGACTTTGGTTTGATCTCGGATCCATTCTGCTGTTTTTCGATCTTGCCATGTGATGTTGAGCATGATCCGTTCATGGGCCTGTTGCATTGTTCTCAATTTGAGAGTTTGTTTCTTGGTCAGGTTCCACGTTTCAGCGCCGTAGGTGACCGCCGGCAGGATGCACTGCTTGTAGACTTGGAGTTTGTGGATAATTGGGATGTCTTTGTTCTTGAAGATTGCACTTGCTCTTCCAAAGGCTTCCCAATTGTTGTTCTACGTCTAATAAAGTGCAGTGGTTTACAGCGGTCAACATACTGCAAATTTTCAAATGGTTTAAAAAGATCTTGCTGTTTTGTTTTGTATGCAAATTACACAACGGCTGCCACAGTCATATTGGCATCTAAGCATTTTACTGTCAAATGATGCACATTCTGGCAAGATGAAGAGAGGATCAGAAAGCATGAGGCCTGAATTCCCAGGCCTGTTTGGGCAGCTGTGCTTTATGAGATTTACAGTCCTTTATGCCTTATTAAAAACATCACATAATTTTACCATTTATAAAAAATGTTTTATATTTCTTTACTTTGTTCATCCCCATTTTCAAGCAGCCTTTGGTTACCAATTATTTCAAGAGGGTCTGAAAAGTTATTGTTCTGGGACATTAAATTTTCTTAAGATAGGTATTCCATCAAAATCTATTCATATATTATTTCTATACATAATGCTACATGTTCATTGCGATGGAACAATTTTGTCAAGACATTCAAAATTACACAAAGATGTGGCCTGCTTTGTTAAAACAATTAAAGTTCACACGATTCATTAAATTCACAAAACATCTAGAAACATCAGGATCCGATCCGACTGCTTCACCTTGATAAGCATTTAAACTTCACCCCAAAAGAAAGATAATCTCGCCTAATCATGATGAGAAGCTTTATCTGCTCCAGTGACGCTGTGTCTTTACCTAATACCACCATGGACAGAGTGGTTTCTTAGATCTGACCTTCTGTATCACCTCTGCATCATCACAGTGGCCAAGAGTTACCTCAAGTAGTACTCCGTGTAGGGATACTAGAAAGCGAAGTGCTGGGAATTCATTAACCTGATTAGTTTCTCCTGAAACACTTAACGAAATGCATCATTAATCTTTAATTGCTCTGTGACCTTGTCCTCTATTGTGCGCTGTTATCCCAGTCAAACACCTGCATGTAGCTCCTACCTGTAACTAGACTTGACACTGATGGGAACTAGTGTTGAGACCATTCAGGCAATAATGTGATTTCACTCAACAGGTTGTTTTAAATTGTTCGATAAACCCCCAGTCAGATGTACTTACACTGTTGGAATTAGGAAGGTTTTCAAACAGCGCCTGACCTGCGCTGACTTTGTGCTTGACCCCTCTCACAGTCCCATTTTTACTGAGTATGTTGACCCTCTTGGTGGTGAACATCCAGTCCTTGGTGGCCCCTGCATACATGAGCAGGTCATCAGGCTCACTCTCACTGTCATCCAGCTCCGAGCCCAGGTATCCAAACAGGTGTCCTTGTACGTCTCCAGTCGTAGAGGGAGTACTGGCTCGTTCGGCGTCGGAGCTGCTGGTGCAGTCTGAATCCAGGGAGTCTGAAGGCCCCTCATCCTTGAACATCTCCTTCAGCACCCGACCGCTGTTCCCCGAAGCCACGCGGAACCTCACCCGCTTCTGTGGCTTCTCCTGCCCCTCCGTCAGCATGGTCTCCTCCATTGCAAACCCTCTGCCACATTACATGGTCCACAACTCCGCAGTCCAGCTCCTGGCTTCTCATTCAGAGGTAAACCTGCAGCTCAGACACACTATTTTGTTTCCCATGGATTACTACCGCGTTTAATCCTCGCTGTTGGAGCAGATCTAAAAACAACTGTGAGAGCCTGTAAGCTGCCTCACAGTCAGACTCACGGCCAGTAAATAATACATGCATTTGTACCATGGCAACCTAGCAAGCTAATCTCAAGTAAAATGATAGTTGTCTTTGAATTATTCATCACAGTTTACACAGTTTTCACCAAAGCTTTGACAGAAGACTTTTAATGGCCTGACTTCATATGGCTTAATCAAACAGATGAACATTTCCCCTTCTTGGGATGAGATGACAGACAGCACTGTGAGGAAACTTGTATCTGCTGCATTGTGAGATTCATTACCGCTATGTAGCTACATCTGCCCCTCAAGCTTGAAGTGGATTTTTCAGTTAAAAAAAAATAAAACAGTGGACAAACTTAAAAGCACATCATTACCTTTCATAATTTTTAGAGCAACATCGGTCTTCCACCTCTTTATTCCAGACTGGAATATTTGTACTGCTTGATGGTGTCTTGTGAAACTTTCTGTAGACATTCATGGTCACCAGAGGATTAAGTTCTCTGATTAGGATGATGACCTGACTGTGGGAATGATTATATTTACATTGCAGTACATTGTGTTAAGTGCAAATTAGAAAACGTTAACATAGTACCTGCCAAATAACAACAAATTAGCATAAGTGTTGCAAACATGCTGACGTTTGCAGTGGTGTCCTAGAGGTTTGTGAAGCGAACTTGGTGGTTCAAAGCAGCACTGTTCTAAACTACATGTATGTACGTATTTTATTGAAGTGTACTGTATGCTGTTTGGACATGCTCCCATCTTTTATTGCACTTACTTTTTCATACCATTACATTTCACATGTTTTGTCAGAAATTTTTGGTCCGTTTTTGATATTTTCACTTTGTATTTAACAGTTGAAATGCCAAAAAAGGCCTCAGAACGTGAGCACATTTTGCTTTATTTCAAATGCACACAGTACCTGCGTAGTGTAATTCATGTTAGCATAGCCAAATAGGACAAACAGAGGCAAAAATGTGTGTTGATATAAAAAATGAACGTAGAAAATGAACCAGTGAGGTAAGAATTCCCATTTAAATATGCTAGGTTATGTTTTTATTCTGAAATGTTATGGTCTCCAGTTTTAGCCTCATACTAGAATGTATTGTCATTGCATTGACTTTCTTGTAATTTTGTCGTTTTATACTAAGGTTAAGTAAAGTGACATCTTCCATAAGTGGATATTCCTTGACTGCCGACTGTGATCCACCCCGAGTGGGCATGCAGGTGTTCATCGGATGTCCTCAGAGATCACCAGAGGAGCCGACCATATAATGTGTCACAGTGGCACAATACAGCAGCGAGCCCGCAGAGACGTCTCGGCCAGTTTTTCTGTGTCACAGGTGATGAAGCAGGTCCCTGGAGATGTGACACGTCAGCTTACAGCAGTGACAGCACCACTCTGTTTGAGTGCTGGCCCCGAGGTAAGAGCTACACACAAAACACACAAAGCACACACACACACACACACACAGAGAGAGAGAGCATGTCATCACCTGTTCGTGTCACCTCCTGCTGATCATTAGAGAAAATCCATCTGGGAAAGTCTATTGTGTCAAACTAAGATTTAGTGACATCCTGGGGCTGTAGCAGTGTTATGAGTCTGGCTCTGGTTCCAGGTCTTATTGATCCAAAGTGACCCCAACTCTCCTTTAAACTGTCTTTTATTATAAGGTCATTGTAGGAGCTATTACAGCGTGGCCTGTTCAGGCTTGCTGTATATTATTGCAGCTAATGGATGCATAGATTGCACTCAAGTGTCTAGACTTTCAAATGACTGCCTGGAGAGCAGAAGGTGTCTCGTTTTATATTTGAAATCTTCTCTTAGAACTTAATTTCATCTCGCTTTTTTAAAAAATTCTTTACGATCTCTACCTGTCCTTGACTTTCATTTCTAAGTGTCTTGAAAAGATGTCGGCCCTTTATTTCTACCCAAGTTAGACCAGTTTTTTATGATTTCACTCGAGGGATTCTGCACAAGTTTGTCTTGGTTTTTCTCACTGGTTTGAAGAGGACGAGGCTCAGTTGGAAAAACACGCTTTGCTGCACCAATGTTGAATTAACACTGAGTCATTTCTAATGGCAGTTGTCAGTTAAAGGGGCCTCTTGTGAACAAACAAGGTTTCTGTTTACATTCAGTGTTACTCATCAGAACGCTTTGTGTGAATCCTTGAGGTCTAAACGTGTTGAATTGACTTTTTCAGAAAAAAATTCAAACTGATTAAAGATGATTTTTTTAAGTAAAAAAATAAAACCAGAACTTATTATGTTATTTAAATCCATGACCCAATCCCCACACTCACAGAAACTCTGAAATACCTTCTTCCTAACTCAAGGCTGTCCCATCTCAAATGATGAAGTACAGAAGGGCTCTGCTGTGAACTTTTTAAAGCTATTATGCACTCTTTCTGTGACATTTTCCAGAGTCACTTCCCCACAGTTAAGTGAATAGTGGATAGTTAAGTGAAATTGCTGACATATAAATGTGGCTGTCCTGCCCCCCCTCAAAATAAGACAAAGCATGGACAGTGCACAACAGAAATTTGCTAGGAAGTTTATCTCTAAGTGACAGCATCCATCTGCTCACTGTTGTGGTTATTTGCTGCATGTATCTGAAGTTGTTTGTATTTTTTAGTCAAACATCTGCATAGAATTTACACAGACACATTGATTTGGCCCATTCCTCCTTTTTATACCATTTTGATCCCTCACCAACTCACACACTACAGCTTTAACGTTAATTAAGTCTGTGAGGGTTTAGTGATTAGGCCTCAGGGTGGAGATAGGGTCTTATGCCTGCACTCCAAATTGCACACTTTTTCTATTTTCTGCACATTCTACAGCTGTTCTTACAAAGTACGTACTATTCCATGCAGTATGCACACAATTGGGACACTTTATCATAATATTGCACCTTACACTTTGACTGTCTTGCTCATGTATCTGTTGCAGTCTGCAGCGTCCAATCACCTATTTGTTCACTCTCTGGGGCCTAAACTCATTACTCGAGTGAGACACCCTGATGTATGGGATGTATCTTCCACTGCGCAAAGGATTGTGGGTCAGAATGCTCAGAAAAGCATGAAGCCTTGCAAACTGCAAAAGGAGACCAGATATATTAGGATATCCCTGCATTTTAGCACACTGTCTTTAGTATTGGGAGATGCAAAATATTTTTTTTATAGAGTTTAGGCACTGGAACGCACCTTATAGCATCCCTCTTCTTCACTGCCTGTACTGGTGCATTTATGTATTTGTTTTTTAGCACATTACTGCCATCTGTAGACTAACAACATAGTGTAAAAACCATCGGCAAGCATTGTGCCACCTGCTAATTAGGATACACATCCAAAAGACACATGGGATCTGATGAAGCAGAAGAGCTTAAGATGTAAATAAGAGTTCTTTTCCAGCCTAAACGACATCATAGAGAAAACTTTTCCCTAGATTTTAGGGGCTTTAAGCTTTTGCAGTTCTCATTGTCATTTGTTATTGCAGCCTATTTGAAAAATCTGTATTGAAACACCATTTTTGTCCTTGGAAATGAAACAAAAAGCATGAAACGTCGATTGTTCTGGAAAAGTAGGTCAACCATAATCTTTTGTTTCTTCACAAATTTAGCATTTTATGATTATGATCATTAATATAGGTAATTTTCAACTGCAGTGGGTTACACTGCCTTAATGAGCTAATAATGTAAAATTGTAATATATTAGTTAGAGATATATGATCAGTTCTGTTTCTCCTATGTAGTGTGACACGAGTAAAAACTTTAACATACTGAAATATTTTTCTATTCTATTATTTTTCAGCTCTTGTCCTGCATGGATTAGAGACTCTACGTTTTAAATTTGGCAGTCAGTGTCTAGATTAAGCTGCTTACGTTACTCTACATGCCAGTCGAACACACTGTTCTTATAATTGGAATAAATCAGTCATGGTCTTTACATATCATTTTCATTTTAATTAGGTTTTTTTTATATCACAAAGGATCAGTTTCTCAATCATCCTCCCCCCCTCCATATAACTTTCAGCTGAAATAAAAACCTCCTCAGCTGGTTTCTTCCACCACAAAGCTTCACAATGATAAAAGTACAGCAGCACTACAGTAGATGAATTCAGATAAAAAAACAAACACAAAAACAAGCCCGCCACGTTGTTCGGCCTCCTGTAAAGATAGGTGGGGACATGCTTATCTGGAGTTCAGTGAAACGTCTCCGCGCCATGTTGAGTCTAGCAGCCATTTTATCTCACTTTGCCACATTTAGACAAGAAGGCGCAGCGATGGTGATAGTCTATTCAACCTGGAAAGCTTATCTCTCAGCCCTGCTCATCAGTAGTGCTAATGTAGCCTCAGCAGCCACCTCAACTGCTATTAAAAAAGCCATTTGAAAGGATTAATACTTTAACGCTCTTTAATTTCACTGCTGATTGTCGGCTCGGCTGTGACTGAGTGGAAAAAAAAAGTCAAACAGTGCTGGGTGATAAATGGTTTTAATTTTGTGCTGCTTGAATAAACAGATATATTCAGAGATTGGCAGCATGATTTTACTTTATTATATGAAAGAAATGTGGTACATTTTTGAGTTGTTGTAATGAAACATATTCAGACAGCTCGGAAAATGTTTAAAATACTATTTGATCCAACTTACTTTACCACATACAGACCATGAAATGTGTCTTTGTGCAAGCTATAATTGACGACCAGCACACATTAATCAACCACTGAGAACAGGGTTTGGTCATATGACTCTGCAGTGACTCACCATTTGTGATTAGTTGGCCATCGAACCGTCTCCCGCTTCCCCTGACTACAGATCAACATCCACAAGGGGGCAGAATGCAATTCAATTACAGCTAAATGTCACACTGCCCAATCACTCCCTCAAGAGCTGTAGGCCAGCAATGAAAGATGCAGCTGCAGGCCTGATGGCTGCATCCATCAGCTCGGTTTGATCCGTCTCTACAGAAGCAACAGTGACTCATGATGAAGTCGATGACAAAAATTTCCCAGTGCATGGCAGCTGGATTAATCTATGAGATTCAATTATCAACATAAAGATTAGCAAGTTGAATTTCACCACAGGTTTGAACACATACAGTATATACAGAAAATGTAAGCCATTCTTGAGTTTAAACACTACAAATAAATATTAATCAAGCAGTTTTTCTGTGATGATTCTATTCTTATAAATATACTAATTGACTCTAAAATTGTGAAGCACTAAAGGATTGGGGTTTCTTACAAGAGGGTTTCACAATAGTAGTTTTCTGTGCCATGGGAAAGATACCAGTGAGGAAAGTAGCTGGCACTTCATCCTCTACATTCAACTAGATACCTTTTTAAAAAGCATCTGGGATGGGATCCAGTAAAGCTGTTGCAGGGTTTAAGCTGCATTACTTCTTTCCTTAGTATTTCCTCTCTCAGCAGCTGCAAAGTGGCTCAAAGTATTTTCCTGCAGAAGCAAAAGGCCCCCAGGCAGAGGCTTACACACATCTTCATTTATAAGCTGGTTATTCAACCTGATTTTTTCGTTAGCTATCTCTGAAGGACGCAGCAAATTCATTGCAGTTTGATGTCGGGGAGGTTGACAGCGAGGCTTTTAAAGGCAGGTTGATGAGGCATTTCGGGGTTCAAGGGTAGCGCTCATTATTGGGTTTTTTTTCCTGCTACTTCTGATTGATTTCAGTTAAAGGCAAGACTTTAGTATACCGAGCACTTTGAATTATTCATTAAGAAGCAATGTGGAGACACATCTCAGTGCCTGTTTTTATCTTTCTTACTAAATCAATCTGTGTTTCTCTAAATGGTTTGACGTACTGTGCCACAATTGTGTTGAACAGCTGTTTTGAAATTATGCCAATTCATTTTGCTTGGGTGTATGTTCTAACAGTTGGTCATGTTTTATCTTGGATATCTTCATCTCAGATTAGGCTTATGGTGATCACATTATTGAGATTTTGACCTGATATTGGCAGAAAGATTAAGGGGTCATAAAACTACATCTCTTCTTGAGGGGACACGAATGCTTGTACCAAATTTATTGAACATGAAGCTGAGAGATTATTTCAGATGGCACAACAACACTGCCAAAACATGAGTCATGCAGCTACTACGGCTTAAACATTTTGACCCTAAAATTAAATTTTCATTGATTATAGCTTTTATTGTTTGTAGGTAGCCCTGGCTGGCGACATGTCCAGGGTGTCCCCTGCCTTCGCCCGAGTCGGCTGGGATAGGCTCCAGCCCCCCCACGCCCCTACAGAAGATTAAGCGGTGTATAGATAATGGATGGATGGATGTTTCTAGATACTTACAATCTAGATAAAGTCAGGACTGCAAGATGCAACACCTGCAATTATTCGTAAAGTAGTTGGAATAATAAATTGCAATTCTTATTAATCGCAACGCTGTGCTATAAAATTCATTCTAAAGTCGCACTAACTCCATGTTTTCTGTTAAAGTCTTGCTGGATCCTATCTGCATGGGGGTCAGCCCTATGTTCCCACAACCCACTGTTCCCACAATCCAATGGTCCCACATTTTTAAGATTTCTTCTTTCACTGAAAATTTTGTAAATTATTCCCTATGTTCCCACATGTCTCACATTTTTAAGACCCCATTTACACACAAAAAACACAGATATTTCCACACGGTTTGGCTTCTCATTTACACGAAAACCCTGTTTTTATCTTAAGAAAATTATTATTTCTAAAAACTGGGAACATAGGGCCTAATTTTGAAAAATATCTAAAGAATGTGGGAACATAGGGCTGTGGGAACGGCATGCTCCCTTTAACTGTGACAGCCCAAACGTACACTTAAAGTCCTATAGTCAATCAAAGAGCAAATATGTCAGGAAGGAGTATCAGTGAAATCTTTGTAGGTCACTGTGATAAAGATATGAATAAACTGATGGAAACACTCTGCTGTTTGTAATTGACACAGTTTTCGACAGTGGTAGGAAGCTGGATGGCTGGTTGAATGAGTCACTGTTTGGACTGGATATGCTATAAAACAGAAAACCAGTGCAACTCACACATAATTGAAGAGGCAGGCTTCTTGTCACTGTTGCTTAGCAACCGTGGGAGCTACAGAGCCAAATCCCCGTGGTGGCGAGCTGATGTTGAATTAGGTGGAGTGGGGGAAAGAAAGGAAATCTTTGGGAGAGATGTGTCTCTAGCAGGCGCAGGAGGAGGCGAAGATGTTCAGGTGTTGGTTTCTTATTTTTGGATGTGGTGAATCTTGACCTCCTATGTAACACAATCGCTCTGTGTTTTCTATTTGCTTTTTTTGGCTGTTGAGAAAAGATTTTAGGAAACTGGAAGACAACACGTTCCACTGCATTGCTCATACACAAAGCCTGCTGACTGTTTTTCTGTTTTCAGGAGGAGAGGCATAATCTCATTTTCCTCTAATCCCCACAGCAGTAAAAACATTTTAATTTTAAAAGCGAATGGGGACAAAAATAGGAGGGGAGTTTCCTAAATCGTTGCCAATGAGGCGTGTCAGATCACATGAAAATATGCAGGGAGTCTGGCAGCAATAATAAAAATGTCTCTGTAAACACACACCATCAGGACACTCAGCGTGGTGAAAAGGCTGCCAGTGAAACGCACACATCAGACAGCTGTAATGTATCTGCAGTTCTCTCAGGCAACTGCAGTGGTGCTGCTGCTGTACAAATGTCGTCTCCAGTGTGATTTGCATTTCAACTGCAGTGAGAATGAGAACACACTTTGATTTACCATAAGCACAGTAGACGGGCAGCTGAGACGGCATTGTTGCTGCATTCCTCTTTGTATTTGCATGTATATTGCTTTTTTTTATGTCTTCTATTTAGGGTCAGTGTTCGAGCAGATACATGACAGGAGAGTGACACACTGATGAGGGATATAGAGGAAACTGTGAGCTAGAGTAAGTCACCCCGGATTAGATCTTCCGCTGAGCTCGTCCCTAGACAATAATCACATAATAACATGTTGCCTGATACTAGTGTCTGCTTACAACTGCTTGATTCCATTGTTGTGGTCAGTATCTGTGCAGGTCTGTCGCTGCAAAACTACAAAAGGCATGATTATAATGACTTCCATTGTTTTTTTACGGGCAGGACTGATGATTTGTGAGCTGGTGAGCAAACTTGGTGACATTAGCTGTGCAACATTAACCGTTTAAAAACATGCCTGACTGCTGTTACGTACAGTGGAGAATCTTAATGTGAGAAATGTCTGTGTTGTTTCTTCCTCTTTGCAACAGATGACGTTGTGTAACCTGTCAAAGTGTCAATGAAGATGAAGCACTGACACTTTTTTGTGCTTGCACGTCATATATTGCTCTGTTGAGGGCAAAAGTGTGAAGGAACACTAGTCCCAGTGCAGCGTCTTGAGCTACGAGCCTTGCAGTCATAGTGAGGGTTTGACAATTTGCCTTTGTTGCAGTATCAGAGAGAAGCCTGCTAGCAAGATACAAGTCTAAATGTTTTTGGAGTTGTTTGTGGATTGATTGTTTTTGGTAGATGGGAGATTTCCTCCAGCCTTTTGCATTGCACTTAGATACATGATATTCTTCTTATCTCCCTCTGGATTAGAAAATATTGAATTAATTTATTGTTTTTTTGGTTGCCAGAAGTTTATCCTTTGACTTTTACCCACAAATATCAATCTGTCTGAGAACATATTACATACACACAAGATTACAACAATACTACACACACTAATTCAAACAAATCACAAATGTTATTAGAAATATAAGCCAGCGAAGCTTTAAAGTCTCACAAGGGAGTGGGTGTCTCCAATGAAGCAATGCAAAGCAAATCAAAGGTTTATGAGCGCACAACATTTTATTTAAGGCTAATTAGCTGGTAACATGTTCACCCAATAATAAATGTTTTGGTAAAAACCTATAAACCATAGGTAGGACACCTGACTGTAAAGTGCTACATAGCTTTAAACTCCGGGTTTACAAATCACTAAAAATATCATGTATAAATGTCAAGTCAAGTGACTGCTATTTATACAGCACATTTAAAACAAGAGGCAAAGTGCTTTCACTATAGGAATAAGACTGACATTATGAATTTACAAGTTTAAATATCAAGGATTATGATGTAAATATACCTGAGAAATTTGAATATTATGGTTTAAAAGCCTACAAAATTTATAAAAATACAAATTTACCTGACAAAATTTAATATTAACCTGATTAAAGTAAAATTAAAGTTAAGATCCTACAAAGTATACAACTCAACAAATCCTATAAGATTCCCTATGAGCAGGTATATTTATGACAGAGGAGAGGAACAACTCTCTGTTAACAGATAGAGACCCCCAGCAGAACCAGGCTAAGGAAGGGCAGTCATCTGCCTCGACCAGTCGGGGTGAGGGGTAAAGGGCAGAGAGGAAAGGATAACAG
Organism: Chromis chromis; assembly: GCA_900302755.1. Classification (NCBI taxonomy): domain Eukaryota; kingdom Metazoa; phylum Chordata; class Actinopteri; family Pomacentridae; genus Chromis; species Chromis chromis. Next base: position 42,465 of record OMNN01096569.1, read on the forward strand.
AAACAAACATCATAAATACTGGACCGATCGGCGCGACAAGTAGACTGCAGATCAGACCTGTGCAGCTCCAGAGCCAGAAATATCTGTAGAGAGGACAAAAGGGACAAAGCACAAAGAATGGGAAAGAAGAGACGTGAAGTTAATAACATGCAATAGTGAATATAAATGCATTGAGGAAATGACAGAGATGAGCAGATGTGAAGAGAAGCATATGAATAGGATAGCTAAGGTAAAGCATATGACTAGAATAAAAAAACAAAAGAGGTAGAGCTATAATAGCAAAAGAGTAAACGAACACTTTCATGATCATATATTTTTGGTTCATCATCTTTATTCATCATTATTCTCTTTTTAAAAAAACAAACAATTATATTTTATTCAAAAATGAGGTTGTCCTGTTAGTCTGATTTATGCGGTCTGTGGATGATTGTTTTTTGTTTATTTCAAAAGTTTATAGATCAAATGTTTAAGAAGAAGTGAGAACAAAAATGAAATCATACAGCAATAATACTGGAAACAACAGTTTATTAACAAAAATGCAACTGCTGAACAATTCCATGTGCTTGCATTTGCCTTATTATTCTTTTAAAACTCCAAACCTCTGACACACCTTTGATGTATTTACCTCATTTTGCTTAGTCAGTATAATCACATTCTATATTTTTCATTGTTTGTATCAATCAAATATCGTTTGCACTATTATTTTGATTTTAGAATAATGCAAATGCGGAGCGCGGACGATGTAGGACGTGTTTAGCGGTAGCTCCTCGGGAATGTGCTGACCTATATATATATATAAACTTTTCACTTTTGTCCGTCGTTCATTTTTGTTACGTGCCGGGCTAACTCTGCTGTACTGCACTTTTTGGGGGCCAAACCAAGATAAATGGCG
>OMNN01096573.1:13204-31484 GCA_900302755.1 Chromis chromis
TTTACACACCTATAGGTGTGGATCCTCCCTGATCCTGTAGAGAACTGTGCAGCGTACTGGTATGCTTTTGAAATATCAGAGCAGTTTGTGCTTGCCAGCGGGGGTTTCTGGCAAGCACAAACTGCTTCATTATGTGTTCTTTCGAACACATAATGAAGATAAGTAGACCTTAAAGACAGGTTGAGCAGCAGAGCAATTTTGACTGCTCTATTTTTAGATGTACTTGCTGTCAATCCAAAGCCAGTAATGTACCTTTCATGAGTCTCACCACTGAAACAATTTGTTCCAGAGTGAAATGCCTTAACGATAGGATTCCATGACATGAATAATAATAATAAAGCATTGGTTTTATATATATTATATTCTAGACACTCAAAGATGCTTTACATTGCATTATTCATTCCCTCCATACTCCATGGTGCTAAGCTACGTATGTAGCCACAGCTGCCCTGGGGTAGACTGACGGAAGCGAGGCTGCCAATCTGCGCCATCGGCCCCTCCGACCACCACCAACCACTCACTCTCACACTGCATTCACCCAGGCTTCCTGGTGTTCCCTCACAGTCTCCAATCCGGGTACTGACCAGGCCCTACCCTGCTTAGCTTCCGAGATCTGACGGGATCGGGCATCCACAAGGCGGTATGGCCACATTTAGGGATATTTGGCTAATTACCTCCGCCAAGCGCGAAGCGGAGGTTATGTTTTTGCCGGCGTTTGTCTGTCTGTCTGTCCTGATTTGCTGCCAAGTCTGTTTACGCTGCTGCTACTGCAACTGATAGAAGACAGATTAGAAAATCCATTATTCTATATGTCACATTAGAAATAAGCAGCTGCATTGATCAGTAAAATAAATACATTACAACATGATTAACAGTTTTCTACCAGCATTCCTGTCTTGCATCATTTGCAGTCGCAGCACTTTCTACCATCGTACATTTTTATATTCCTTGTTTCTCTCCATTATAACAACCTGTTGACTGCATCCCATTGGTGGGGAGATGGAAGAGTTGCAGGATAAGGGCTGCATGTTTTCCAATTCAGGTGTTTTCCAGATTTCTGCCTACTGCAGCTTTAATATATCAAGCATTAAAAATACACACACAATAAATAAATGTACTGGTACACTCCACTTACATCTACAGCTAACACCATCTCTCTCCACCAGGCAGATGATACAGTGTCCCGTTATGCAGCCAGAGCAGAGACATGGAGCATGTTGTTCCCCTGCCAATAAAACTGATTAACTCAGAATGATAGTCTGAGTCTCCAGACACAAACATATCAAGCATCACATTCCTGTCCCTTCCTTTCCTTTCCTGCTTCCTATTTCTTATTTATGACTGTTGGCTATTTACAGTAATTGGTCAAGATTTTTTATTGCAATTTCTGTGTGATATGTCATGATTCTGTCCTGCACTGTTGTTTGTTATGGTTTTCTTTGACTTTTTTCCGTGTCCTTGCTGCTGTGACTTCCATGTCTGAGACAAATTTCCTCCGCAAGGGCAATAAAGTTTATTTGATCTAATCTAATCTTCTCTTGAAATAGGCAGCTGGCGGACAGTAAGTATTCAGAAATTTTTTAATCCGTATCAGTAGCCTGACACAATGACAGCATACTATTTATTTTACTACTGGACTCGCTATAAAACCAATCTTGCATAACTGATGGTTAAGAGTCTGTAGCATTTTGACTTTCAACACTTGTCCTTAGCCTGGCTTCCCCTGCAATCTGCCCATTTCTCAGCACATCTCCACAAATTTAACATTTCCTATATTATCCCCTCTGCCTTTTTTTCAAACAGACCCATCTCAAGCTCAGAATGATAATTTGACAGAGTTTGTTTCTGAGGAGTTAAATAGTACAGGGAAAATCATATTACCCTTACAGAGCACAGCAGAAGTATACATATAGATGAAAATAATTAATTTGCCAGCCTTGCCAACTCTCATTATCATTATGATTTTCTTATTCTAAACAGACAAGGCAAGAGATGACTCCTGCTGAGGAACACCTTTTGAATGCATAATGTTTATAATCAGTAGAATCTAATTTATTTTCATGGTGTCAGTAAAATGTCCCTTGGGCAAAATGAGATTTCAGACACCTATATAAGACACCTGTGTCTGTGTCTATAAATTCCAAACTATATAACACACCAGACGTATAAAACGGACTAATTCCTGGCTGTGTGTGTGTGTGTGTGTGTGTGTGTGCGCGTGAGATAGAGACAAATAGGTAGGAGTGTAAGTGTCAGCGGTCTCATTAATGAGAAAACATTAAAATATGATGATGTTACAGTATAAATGAATGTGTTTGCACTCTCAACCTGACCTTTCTAGCTGGCTGGAATTATGTAAAAAGATTCACTTTGGCACCAATCGCTTTCATGTTATTAACATGAGCCACTGGATGACCTGCAAGTATAAATTAAAAAGGAGGGAAATTAAAATTATCCACTGAAGTTTTTTTTTTTTTTACACACAATGCAGAAATATGCCTCATATAATGTATAATGCAGCTCGATTTGAAAGTGTCCTTCTAATTTACGAAGCAGTGTCACAAAAGCTTAGCTGTCTGGTTGAGATGAATGGACAGATGGACAGCGATGCTCTGAGCTGAATACTAATGTTAGCATATCAATATGTGGAAATACTAAAGTGGTAATATTTAACAGGTAGCCTATAATCTTTAACATGTTGGCCATTTTAGTTCTGTGTTTCGAACATTTGCTAATGAGCACTAAATACAATATGCAGCTGTAGCTGATGGGAATGTCATTACTGCTGCAGGTGTCGGGGGATTCATTAGGATTCATCCTCTGGAGACGATAAGAATCTGCACAAAATTTCATGGAAATCCATCTTAAGATATTTGTTCCAACCATATATAGCCAATATAGAACATTTGCATGGCTAAAATGTTGAAATATTCACATTATATTGTACTGTAAAAGGCACTTAGCGCATGACACTCGCTCAGTGCAGCTGAGAGAAGTTCCTGTAGCTCAACTCTCATAATTGTTTAGCTAAAGAGATCTTTGCAGCCACTGTTGTCCCACTCAAGGGAGGGAAAACGGTTTGGCAACAAGTGAGAAAAGTGAGCGATGACAAAAGCCTCGGCTGAGACGCCGGTGACAGAGATTTGAGATGGCACCGACTGCGGCAGCTCTTGTCATCTGCTCCACTTTGGAGCCTCTTACGGTCACAGCGAATCCTCAGAGGAAAAAAAACGTACTCGTGTTCAGCCCCCGACAGAAAATTCAACACCCTCCAACTGCTCTCTCTCAAGTTTCAACTCTTGAGGCTCACAAATGCGAAAGCACCAAAAAAAGCATTTCTGAATGGAAAATTTGAATAAAAATTCAAATAAAGCACTATGAATAATCTGGCCATGGCCCTTTAGTTACAAAAGGTACGGTGAGACTGAAATGTGATGACAAGATGAATTTTCTTTACAATGAAATGGATGAAAGGGAGGAATAAAGGTAAAAATGTGCACAGAGAGTCTACAAAGTACCATCTCTTTTCTGCTGCTCCCAACTGAACCCTCAATTGTCATAGTTTCAAAGCTGATGAGTTTATATATCATTGCGTAGATATGATTGGAATTTCTATTTGTGAGCAAATCAGACAAGAAAAGTAGGTGTGGAGATGGATGCACAGCTCTATGCAGGTTGTAATTATGATTAAATTTCACATAAATTCAAGATTACTTTTTCTCACCCACACTTAATCACACAGACACAAAACCAGCACTGTTGGAAAGGTCAAGCACAAACCCAGTACTGCTCCTACCACTGAGAACACTGAAGACATATGTAGTGTTTTTCCAGTAAAAACTGGAATTTTCTGCAGGGGAGTTCACAGTTCAAAGTTACAGAAGGAATTTGATATGATTCCATAATAAATATAAGGCATAAAGAATTAAGTATTTTCCCTTCAGAGTGGGAAGCTTGGCAGTGTGGAGAGACCCTGAAGCAGCATTTACACCTTCACTTAGACTATTAAATCCACAGACAATATAATCAAATGTGTACTCGAAAAATAAAACATGACTTTTTAAAAATGCATACGCTTTTTCGAATGCATGGTCAATTTTCTTCAGGGTTGGTGTGTGTTCATAAGCTCAGGATTTTTAAAGTCCTTTGCTACAATTCAGACATGCTATTTTGAATCACACCAAGGATTTACTCCAGTGTAAAGTACTGTCTTACCACCACTCATCACTCCATGTGTGGGTGAGTCCCACTAGGAATTTAATTCGTTTCCTGCAAATAGGTTACAATTCATAGGTGTGTTAGGGGATGTCTACTTGAGTTATTGCTCTGCTTCAAATGCCTCAAGCTATTAGACTTTCCGTGAACTCGCACCAGCCCACTGTGCTATTAGGACAGTGTAAATTTAGCACCACAATGCTGACAAGATCTGTACGCTGAGGAACAACTTCTGTTTTACAAAGTGCATTTCTGAAAGACACTAATGAGTTTTCCACTATTAACAACTTCCATTTGTTGAGCGTAATTAATATCAAGCCTTCCATGATTCCACAGGTTCTCTAAAGCTTTTGTGACCATTACGACGCAGCAGTCACTTCCAATTTTTGGAGAATGAAGCTTTACAGCAGCAAATTAATTTTTCAAGATGGGGAAACAGCCTGAAGAGGAAATGTTTAATTCTTCAACCGAGATTCAAGGTCTTTGAAAAGACCTTTAATAATGGTCAGGAAATTACAGAGTCTGACAATTAATTATCTTAGAGACAGAAGAAGAGGGAAAATGAAAAAAATTGGCATTAATGTTGATAAAAACCCATTTCAGCTTCATGCTGCAGGATATCAGGTAATGTTTTACAAGAAAGTATGTCCATGAAATTATACCTGCTATGTTTTTGTTCCTGTGGTTCTGTTTGAGGTCAAAGCGACCCCTTGAGAAACAGATGGTTTGGAGAAAAAAAATAATGTAATGAGGGTGTTGAGGTGGGATTAAAGCAAGGGTAAGACATATATCTGTCTGTGCACCAGTAATGACCCTTTTAAAACCTACATGTTGGACACATTTTAGGAGTAATTACAAACCTTCAAACCTTCGTGCTTTAGAGTGTTTTAATGCTGCTTTGTAGCTGCACCAAACAGTCTGCTCATACTGTAGTTTCACCATCTAAGTCTTAGCCTCAATTAACCTTTAACAACTTAATTATTTATACATTACTGGCCTACACTAAATCCTGTAATAGGTCTCCAATGAAATCGGAAAGCAGAACATTTTCAAATATTTATACTTTTATGACAAAATAGAGCACATTGTACAGCATTAGTGATAATTTTCAAAAGACACAGTATCTCCCAGAGAAAAAGATATGCTCCTCTGTAAGGTATTGGATTATTCATATGATATAAATATACACATATTATACTCATATATTCCAAAATTAACCTCAACATGCAACTCAGTCATGAAAACACTCAGATTTTAAGTCATGGACACACGCTCGCATGGTCCCTCTTAATAACAGTTCAACATCAACAGTACAAAAAAACATTTACATCTCCGAATAGATAATATTTCCATGACACACACGCACACACACTCACACACACACACACACTCTGTACATACATAGATATTCATACAGGCTAGTTGTGTGCTAAAAAGTATTATAACTCAGTCTTAGCGCTCTTACTAAGTTCATCCGAAGTCTTTGCCTCCAAGTCATTCTTAAGCCATTTGTTGAAAACAGCAACGGGGTCGATGTTCCAGTGTTTATGGAAAGAGATGGGCACCTGGTGAGCTAAGAAGTCCCTGGCATAGTCCTCTGGGCGTGCCTGAAAGGTAAGATTAAGTACAGTAATTTATATTTGGAAGCAGTCACAGGAGACTGCGTGCAAGTGCTGCAGGAAGCAAGAGCAAAGGCATGAAAGTTAATGCACAGACGCTGCATACGGAAAACAGAGCAACTGATGCTTATGATGTCTTATTAAAGGTCCTGCACAGTCGTGATGTGCACTTACACAGGTGTTAATGATGCTAATCGGTGCATGGACAACATTTGACATCCTACTCGCTCTTCTGTGGTTTTATTAAAATGGAAAAACTACACAAACGAGGAAAATCGCAGGTGTAAATAATAAATAATAAATTCTATTTGGCTGCTTCGGTCCTGGTAATGTACATGCTGCTCATTATTTTCATCAGAAACACCTGCGCAGTATAATTTCAAGTCAAAATGTTTGCTGTGAAAAAAAAACTACTGTTAAACCTACTCAGAGTTTGGTGATTTCAAACTGCATCTCTCAGTATATCTACGTGCGACTTCAGCCTAAATATGACACTGCATTCGTGTACGAGATGCTATAATTACCACTTTCTGGTTTGTAAATACTCTACTTCATGTCAGCGTCCACATTATAATTACGACAGGGATTTTTCTGAGAGCTCAGCTGCATCCAACTTAATATAACCTGAAAAGGTTAGTAAATATGGATGTCTGGGTAAATCTGTAGGTCTTTTTGCTCGTGTCTGTTAGATATTCTCATTATCTCAGACTAGGAATATATACAGCATCTGAAATGATTTCTTTTCCCCAGTTACCTGCTTGTAATTACAGAATTATAGGATTTAAATGCAGCATAAGCAGAGGGAAAAACACCTGTGTGGGGCTTTAAAATATCAGTTATTTGCTAGTTGTGTTCACTACCTATAAAAGGCCTCTATCTGTCTCTGGATGATGAATCTCTAATACCTGCAATAAAATCTGAATTTCTTTTGACAGTTTTTTTGCTCAAAAGACGCCATTTATCTCACAGTAAAAATCTTCTCTACAGCTGAACACGCTCTGCATAAATTTTCAAATTAACCCAAAAATTATAGTCTTTGTATATTTTGGCAAGGCTAAGAGCTGCAGTGCAGGGCAACTCGACATCTTTTCATCTCTCTACGCTTCAAGACATTTCACCTTTCATTCAAGAGGCTTCTTCAGTCCTAATTGACTGGTGGGAAGTCCCAGATATATAGTGTTTTGTCACCTCCAAATCACATGGCTAATAGCCCATTAACAACTCCAGACTGACACACCGCAGGGTGTTAATGGTGGTGAAACTGCCAGATCAGGGACGACTCAAGGTGTTAATGGTGGTGAAACTTTCTGGGGAGGCATCTTTGGACGGCATTATAAGTACCTGATAAGTGGTGTCGCAGGTCACCCTTTGTTTAGAAATTGCTGTTCCACTTGAACTCCTCTCTCAATCCATCTGTCTTCTCTGTCCAGAATGTAAACGCTGCTGTCGTCAAAGGAGTGAGACTCTTATCCTTTTAAATGCAGGTGGATTGTCGAGTTTTGTTCTGAGAAGCTGGCGCTCTTGTCCATATTTTTGTGAAGAGGTTGTTCAGTCTCCCCAATATATAGGTCTGTGCAGTCCTCGCTGCATTGGAGTGCATGTACAGTGTTGCTCAGCTTGTTAGTGGGCGTTTTATTTTCAGGGTGAACCATTTTTTTAAGGTGAAAAAGGTTTTCTGGACATCGCAGATATATGGTCTAAGAGATAGGAGGCTTTCTAGGCTAAACTGAAACTACCATCTCTAAACAGAGGGGGTCTATCACACCACTTATCAGGTACTTATAATGCAGCCTTGAGCTCCCTCCCCAGGAAGTTTCACCACCATTAACACCTTGTGTCATCCCTGATCTGGCAGTTTCACAACCATTCACACCTCGAGGCATCTAAGTCTCGGGTTGTTAATCGGATATTAGCACTGCGATTTGGAGGTGAAAATAAATATCTGAGACTCCCCCATCAGTCAGAATTGAAAAAGCATCTTGGATTAGAGGGTGAAACGTCTTGAGGAACCAAAAAGGAAGTCCAGTTCCCTTCTATTGAAGCGCTTAGGATTACCTGACTGACTGAGAATCTACACAGACATTTTAGCAAGATGGTATTTCATATAAACATAAAATAACAACCCATATTATTCTCACTGTACATTAAAAATAAAAATAAAACATAAAAACAGAGAGAAACACACAAAGAATGTTTTGTAAGAATTTGAAAAGCAACCTGGTGGAAGAGAGGACTGTGTGTGATGGGAAGTCCGAGAGCATTGAGGCACATTCCCAGCACCATGTCATCTGGCGCATCATTGCTGTAGCACTTGCACCCACTGTTAAGAAGTCGGACCACAGCCTCCCTGCTGAACACCATACTGCAGCAACACATCAAAACAGACACATAACACATCAGATTCAGCCGCACTGCAAAGCATCAGTTACAAAAAAAACATGTTGGAAATCACCAGAAAATATGTATATCTTCCAGCTATCATCTAAAGGGTCAGTGTGTGTCTTTTATTCATCCAGTGGGAGGGCAACAGATGAAAGAGTGACACTGCACACTGAGCTGAGAGTAAGATGTGCTGTTTTTTTCCTGAATCGGCTCTGCACAACAATGATTGACATGTCTTTGAAATGAGAAACAATTAGACATGAAAAAAAACAAGACTAAAGCTGCCAGAAAAATCGCTCATTGCCACTCAAAACTGTTTCTAGAAGACATCACTTTGAGAAAACTGGCAGCTGTAGTGTTGTAAAGTGTCATAGCAGCTGACGTGTCCCTAAATAGAGTTTCTCACACAGCTCAGGATTCATCTATAGTAGAGATTCTCCCAAATGGGTGAAATCGGTACTATAGAAATGTTGTAAGTCTGCACTGACAGATGACAGGCAACTTCCGCTGCTTGTCCACTTTAAGAAACTAAGTTGTGTGTAATAAAAAGGGTTTTACTTTGCATCGACTCCCTGTCTTGTCTTATCAGCTGATGACTGTTTCTTGACTGTATTCTGTGGTGATTTATTCCAAAATTGTATTGAGTCCCTCTACTGTAATGCAGCCTGCGAACTAGATTTCCCTTAGGGGAGCAGCACACTTTTAAACTGAATTGAAATGGTTTATCTGTAAATTACAGATTACAGGTTTTTCATTACACACTTTATAGTTCCTCCGCTGTCTCTGTATCTTTCATCGCTATTCCCAAAGCATTTGAGCTGCAGCAATACTCACCCTCCACCTCCTGTGATGTAGCTGTAGCCACCTTGGCTCAGGCCGTAGCCGTACCTCTCCCCGAGACACACCGGTTCAGAGGGATCGTAGCAGCTCAGCAAGACCTGCAGTCTGGGGAGGCTGCAGAAAGCACCAATCAAACTCGTCATCATCATGCACACATGACTGTGCCTACATGAAACTGATCATTTAGAGGCTGAAATAACTGCTCTCCCTCAGGTGTTATTACACATTCAGAAAGGGCAACCTGGCAGGAAGTAAAGCCAGCTGGATGTAAATTTGTGTGCTGAGCTTTATAAATGTTAATATCTCAGGAAGTCATTTCCCTAAAGTGTTTCTCTCTCTTTCTCTGTGTTAACTTTTTCAGGACTGAGACAGAATCTGTCAGAAAATTCATGAAAAAATGTCTTTGAGATAAATGAAAGCATGGCATTTAAAACAATGAACGTCACAGCTGATGATGAAAATGTACCTGATAAGCGTGTCATCGTCCACAACAAGCAGCCACTTGGTGTTTGGGACAGCGCTGCTTACAAATCTTTGAAGGATTGCGAATGTTTTCCAGCAGTGGCCTGCAAATAGAGACATGCTATCAATAGAATGGCCAGTAGGACTTAATCACATATTGACCATGTGCTGTATTCTGCTTTAAAAAGATAAATGACCCTGTTAGGGAGAAAAACACACTTGTTATAAGCAGTTATTTACATGCGCGCATGCCTGCATACACACAAATGCGTACACAGGACAACAGCAACGAAACATCACAGTCATTAATCTCACTCAGACGAATGAATGTAAAAAGAAGGAGGCGGCTGACCAACAGTCCCAATTACTATACAGAAACAGCGACATAAGGCTTTATTTTTAAGCTAAGTTGCTAATTACACTTTCAATCTCTCAATAGCAGCCTTTGAGGAGGCAATAAAAGTAACCATTGTAGCCAAAGCTTGCAAGGGAGCATTAACTTGACAGTCGTGTGGATCGTAAGTTACAAAGTGTGAACAAGCATCAGTTCTGCATTCTGCTCAAGGACATCTCTAAAGCGCCTCAGAGATCAGACATGCGACCTCATGTTTAAAGGGCCATGGCTTAAAATGATTTACCTTTTTTAAGCCAAGCGTTAAATAAAATATTCTCCGGCTTTTCCAATGCAAACATGCGTCCTCTGGAGCTTCGTGAAGCAGACAGAAAACCACTGCCTGCATTCTGACATCTCAAAGAAATAATAAGGTAAGTTTGGCATGATGGGCCAGGAAGATCAAACTTTCACTCTGGCATGTTTGACACGACGGCCAGATGGAACAAAATGTTCTGCCAGCTCCTGAAAACAAAAACAGTGATGTGGCAGTACGCAACAAACACAAGGAAACCAAAGAAATATACCCATCAGAATCCAAATATCTGCACACCATCAGGGCTGTGAGCTGAGACATGGAAATCCCTGGTGGCAAGCATCACAAAGAATACTGAGGCCTTACTGTTTTATTTATAAGGCACCCAAGGTGTTTTTTCCGAGTATCTGAATATAGAATAAGAAAGGACACCTTGAACTGCTGACAGGAATAAAATCCAAAAACGCACTTTTTGAGACAGATCTCCATACGAGCCTGGTAGTCTTATTTCCAGTTGGAGGAGGTTAGTGATGTTCAGGGGCCTGGAAAGATGTAGCAGTTTCCTTGTTCATGTTTCATGCAGTATGTATCATGAAGATGTCCACACAAGAGAATTACCACTTTATTTCAACATAACACTACAGAAAGTTCCTCTTTGAACTCAGAAATGACTTTTCTTTTCCAATGGCATGTCGGAGGTAAGAACAAGACGCTTGACCATGAACAGTGTATTTACTTGATAAAGTTTCTTTGCCACTTTCCCATTTCAAGGTCTTGCATCATGCTTTCCCTCACTTGCTCAAGCTATCTAAATTTTTAACCTTAGACTGTTGAGTTTTATTTTTCCATTTTCAAAATACTCATATACAGTAAGGATGTGTGTTTTCACCAGTCTTAATATTTATTTGGAACTGCAGACAGCCTTAAATCGAGTCAAAGGTTGTTTTTAGAGGCGATGTGGTGAATATATTGTATATTAGGCATGTTTTTTCACTGGAGTCTCTGGAATAATTCTATCTGTCTGTAACTGCTTATACTGTATTTCATATTCCTTGGTACACATGTAGATGTAGGATGTGGTTTTAGCGTTTGGCTCCAAGGGCACAGGCACGTATAACGGTGATGAATACAGACTCCTGACACATTGACGCCTGATGACTGCTGATGAACTTCAAGGATGCTCTCAGCCATCATTAGCATACAGCTTTAGGCCCGGGGAAAGGAATAGAAAGAAGTAAGCAAAACAAATGGAAATAAATGATGTTCGTCCTGACTCATGTGGGAATCTGTTACTGAGAGACTGATAAACTGCTTGTTTTTCATTTGACCTCAATCATATATCATTTCATTGCAAGTTTATCCGATTATTGCAGAGCCAGTGGCTGTACGTCCCCAAGTGGCTGACTCCAGTGCATATTTCTATTACTGCTTCTTTTCTGTTGTTATGGTTTTGTTTACCGCAGCACCAATCACATTTAGAATCAATTTCCAGGCATCAGACTCAAACCACTGTACAAATCCAATCCACTGTACATACTCCAAGATGTAAATTCTATTATGAGCTCTGTTTGACTGACATTATGCACTGACAGTAGCTCCAGTATCTGGCTGTTTACCAAACCACTGAACATCCTCCTGCTTTGATGATGGACTGTGGATTTCTGCCAACGCTAGATTGTTGTCTCCCAAAAGTAAAAAAATAAAAAAACAAATACTGGCATGCAGTGGAAGGCAAAATTAAAGGGAAGGAGACACTTTCTTCTAAACGATCTGTGAGAATGATTTTGCCAACACTGGCTTAAAAAAACACTGACATAAATTATTGGTTGAGAGAAGCAGAGCCAAGGCATTTTCTTGTATAAGATGTCAAACTCGGAGGTAAGTCACGCCAACTCTTGGTAGACCAGGTTAGGTAATGCGTTGAGTTGTGCAAATGAACAGGTCTGAGAAGCCAGACAACTTTTTTTTTTCTTTTTTTGCCATGTTACAACCAGCTGCAGGCCTTTCAGCTCGGCGGTATGCAAACTGAATGAAAGCACACATCATCTCTCTGCCTTGACCCCGGGCTCTGCCGTACAGAGAGAAAATATCATGAAAAACATCATTTAAAAATGGGCCGTGTTAATGCAGCTCTGCTTAGTGACAATAACTCAACAGACGACCATTTAACAAACCTTTATGTAAGAAGAGGTCCGCGACACTATGTAGCACTTACAGTGCGCTATGACACCACAATTACTTACCCATTTATGCATTTTTTGCCTCCCTACTAGAGCTGCAACAGTTTTTCTAGATGGTATTGACGGAAAATGCTATGTTCCTAAGGGTTAAGATTTCATGCATTTCCTGGCATATATAGCAGGACTTAAATCTTTCTCTTTTGCACTGTTAGTTGAGTAAAATCAGTGATTTGAATGCCCTATTTCCTACCCTTTCCAGTTACCTGTAATCAAATGCAATTTAACCAGTCCCTTTTAAGGTTTATATGAGCTAGAAACCATATCTTTTTCATATAGGTGCTCTTTTCGTTTTTTAGGCTCATATAGTGATTATATTGGATTGGACTGCATGATATTTAGTTTATATATTTAGTGTAAATGCAGGTGGACATGGGCAGAAATACCTTTCACTATATTACAGCACAGTCAATAGGATGAACTGCATGCAGTCAGTAAGACAATACAATACTGTACCAATCAATGCAAAAAGCAGCCGTTTTCTCATTCAAACCTATTAGTAAATTCAACAACTCTTGTAAAACTGCCTCCTCACAGTATGAACGTTTTTCTACTCTCAATTAACCCTAAGGAGACATTCACCGCATAATACAATCAGGTAGCGACATGTTTAATAATTTCTCTTGGATTTGAATGTTCCAAAAATCAATGTGTTTTTTGCGTCTCAAAAGAATTTAAAGCAGGTTGCTTTCAGTCAAACGTGGCCCGACTCCACAGTTGCACATTAGCAATGCATTATAAGCTGCAGAGTGGCACCATGGTGGCCCAGGGGACCGAACTGTCACCTTCCCTTTTACTCTTCACACATCAGACCTCCAACTCTACACTACTTATGCCATCGCAATAAGTTCTGCAGGTATGACTCCACTACTGTGAGCAGTGAGGCCAATATACAAGTTGTTATAATATTGTGAACTGCAGAGACAGACGCATTTATTGGTGTTCTTTTCCAATCTGCAAAAGAAAATTAACCAGCTGCAGGCAGGTTAGGTTAGGTAGAGATTGTATATTCAGCCTGTGATGCCGTTATTTTGGAGCCCAATGCAAGTGACAAAACAGATTCATCAGAGAAAACTGATTTTAGCAGTGAGTGTGAGAGAAATCCAGAAATCCTTAAATCTTATTAGTATATTTTGGCTCTTTTGTCTGTTTACATTTGATGCAAATAGTGGATTTAAATGATTTCAGTGTGAATATATCTGCAGTCTGAAAGTTGGTGCAGAAGAAGAATGTGCAGTTCAGTGTCAGAAAAGCAAAGGAGCTGGTAGTGGATTTGTTACAGGGCAAGAACTGGGTGAGACCTGTCACCATTCACAACGAGGGGGTGGAAAGGAGGCAGCTCTCGAGAACAAGAGCTGCATATCAACCACAAACTGGACTGATAACAGAGTAACTTTACAAGAAAAAGGTTGGCTTTTATTCTTGACTAGACTCAGCTCCGCAGCGGACTAGTCCACATACAATACACCGGCAAGTAGCCAGTGGCAGTTTGCATCCTTCACTGCCTCGATGGAAAAAAGGTTGCAAAAGACGTCCTTGTTAAAGGTCCAAGCTGCCTGGAGACAGTAACTGAAGGGAGGCTGGAGACTAAACCAGATTTCTTTCAACAACAACCTTTACCTGTTCTACAGCACACTGAAATTCTCTGCAGCCGATGCAGTATCCCATTAAGGTGCAACATGAGAGGTCCTTGGTGCTATTTTGTGCCGACAGCCATCAGACTGTAGAATAATTTTTGCCCAAATGGCCTCTGCCTCAAGCAAGCAGAGAGGCACTGAAGCAGAGAGTTGGTGCTGTTTTTACAAACTACCCTGGATTGCACAGAGCATACTTTGGGTTTTTGTAAGTTTGTGAACTTTTCCTGATTATTTATATATTTTGCATTGCATAAATTCTGTGAGAGTTGGCTCATGACACATTTCCTGTACATTATGTTACATTCTGCCTTGTTCTGTCCTCATTATATAGCGGTACAATAAGTTGACTTCTGTTGAGGAATCTTTAAAACCTGAAAATGAATTAACAGATGAAGGACTGTCAAATATCCTGACAGCAATGACTGTGCAAAAATAGAAAATCCTGACAAGTTCATTCAGAAATGACAGGAGCTAGACTCTGCCTGAAGCTAAAGCTGAGTTTGAACCAAACTTATATGTAGGTATATGTGATGAATACCTGAGTGGGGCATATTGAAATAATATTTATCTCTTCTGTGCACACTAAATTGCATTTCAGCTTGGAGTAATGGTGAAGCAACAATATGCACACCCATCCATCCATCTCTTTCTTATCTGCTTCAGAGCGTTAGTGGAAACGGGGCAGCTCTGCATCGTTTAACTCAACAACATCCTCCAGTTTCTCCCTCAGGAGAAGCTAGAGGATGTTGTTAGGTTAAAGCTTCTCCTGAGGGATCACCAGGCTTAAGACCAGTGGAGGATGGATTTTCTTTGCAGAGAAAAATGGTCTGTCCCAGTGTCTCCTCCCAGTCAATCATGCCTGGTGCACCTCCACAGGGAGGCACCTTTGGGCTTTGTTACCATGCACCTAGTGGTTGTTAACCGCTGAACACCAGCTCAGCTATTTTCTCCTTGATTTCAACTTACTTTTGTGTAAATGTCACACTTTTTCCATAAGGTATGATACTGATAGTGTTCTACATCTGCTTGTTTGCACACATCTGTTAACATGTAATACATACAGTATATCAGTATATCTTTGGGATCCCAAATGATGTCCCATGAATATAAAGGAATTCTTTTTTGACATTTTGGGAAATAAACTCTTTGGCTTTCTTGCAGGAGGTTAAATGATAAGATAATTACCATTTTCATCTGTCAGATATAAAGATACACCAGTGAACTAAGTGGCTAGCTTAGCATAAAGATTGGAAAAAGGGTGAACGATGAACGTACCTTGAAATGTAACAAAATCTGTCATCCAGCACCTCTAAAGCTCTTTTATCATTATGAAGGGTTCATGACTGGATTTACTTTCAGGGGCTCTAGTGTTCTAAACATGTAATGGGCTTATGTATAGAATGAATAGGACACATTGGGAAAACTGACTTAATCAACTCCCTAGATGGTAGATGTGCGCCAAGGACAAATATTAGGATGTCTACTAATTACTCTTTAGATACATTTATTTTTCCAACTCAGAACTGCAATTTCCATTTTTATGCGGATGATACCAACTTGTATGGCTACAAATCCACCAGAAACCAAATCTTCAGATTCCAAGCTGTTTTTGATGTCCAGTAGACGTTCAATGTTTCATTTAAAACTTGTTTTAAACTCCAAAAAGACTCAATACTTGCATTTCACACGGAACTAGTGCTGCTATCTATGTTCTAAACTGGGATCCAATTGATATAGGGCTTGCTCAAAAAATAAAAATTTAAACTGGATTCTTTATACTGACACTGAGCTTAATAGTTCTTGAAACATAAAAAAAATGTGGTCATGCAATAAGAACTATCTTATTGCATGACCTTTTAGGCCTGACACAAAAGCAAGTCTTGTGGTTAGTAAGTGTCTTGTAGTTGTAGGAGAAATAAGCCAATTTCACATTATCACCTGCTCTTAAACACATATCCGGAGCAAATATTTTAGATATTTTATACCGACAGCCCTACAGTTAGTGGAAATCAGCAGGGGATATCGGCCAAGCTTATGTGCGAACAAATGTGTAGCTTATAGCTCTTGGCTAGAGAAAAGCTCCCTAAGTTCAAGAACGAACACAAGACACATTTTCTACCTCAGAATCATTCCTTTTTTGAGATTATTTTACAGCTAAAGAGACAGGAAACATAAGAGAGAAAGAGGAGGGGAGTAGTAGGGACCAGGTCAGCTACCAAGGTGCCCCTATCTCATAACTACTTAAGTATAAAAGAGAGCATGCAATATTTTCTAAAAATCCTGCAGTGACCTATAGAATGCCAACATGACTAACCCCTTCATGTCACTGTCTTTTTGTGAGCTTCTGTAAACACACTATTAGAGAAAAAAGGTAAAATTTGAGAGAGATACTGCACTCACTGTGGTTCCTATTCTCCTGCAATGTTAAGTTTAAATTACATTCCCTTCACAAGGTGTGAGGTTGTAGAACTTTCACCCAAGTCTGCCAGTTCATTTTTCATGTACCTTTGTATATGCAGCTGACCCTGCACCCTCACCCAAGGCCGGGAACTGTATCTCTGATGGCAGAATCGAGGCTGAATGAGGTCAAGCTGCAAAGGGAGAACTTACCTCTTTCAGTGTTCGGCACTCCTAAATTAATAGTTGGTATCGTAGGATCAGCATGGTCACTGTAATACTCTAAATATAAGGCATCCTTTTCCCAAGTCTTCTTTATCACTGGAACTAGAGCAAAGGGGAGAGAAAAAAAAAATCAATACAGTGTCCACTAAGTTTCAGAACAAGCAGACCTCTGGTTTTGTGCAATGTGGACTTATTAATGTGGACTATGGTTATTTCATATTTATTGCAATACATGGTTTCTCTGATGTTTCTGTCTGATATTGATCAAATATTCTCTTAAAGACCACTAGATCATCAGTATATGTGAGGGAAAACAGACTGAACTCAAAGAGCATGTTCCCTTTAATCCTCCCACCTTGTTCAAGATTACGTCCAAACTAGATAACACACGGAGAAACTTTGTTTTTTGGTCATTTGGGGAAAAGACCCTCTTTTAGACAAGTTTGGAAAAGCCTTGGTTCTAAATATTTAAAACTTATTATGGGTTATACAAAATAAATCACCTAACATGTAAAATGTAACCTGTAAAATAAAGATTCTTTTCTTGACTTTCAGCAGCTACATTTCAGAGCTATGAACGGCGAGGTTTCTGATAGACTTCACAGGAAAATGTTTTGTAACTTCAAGTCAGTTTGTGCTCAATGCCCGGAAGCAAACTGGGACCTGTGGCCGTTGACCATCTGGCCTCTGTTAAAGAACAGCAGAAAAGTAGAGGAGGTTGGCAGATTATTGTATCTCTGTATACAATTTTTTCTATACATTGTGTCTTTCAGCTGGCTGTTAATACAGTGTGCACTTATATGTCACTAACATAATTCCTGGTATCTTAGTTTAGAGTTTTCCTGTAGTTTTTGTTGGGACGTCTGGAGATTTTTTGATAACTCAGACATGTGCAGCAGCAGCAGCTTGAGGCTGTGCTCAACTGTCATAAATCAACAAAAACGAATCAGAGAGGCATATTTAACACTGACCAAAAAAATGTTTGCTGGTTTTCGGTGTCTGCAAAGGTGATCACAAACAGACAACTGAACTGGTAACAGGAAGTATAATTAAGATAAGATAAGCCAAAGATGAGATAAGCCTTTATTAATCCCATAGTGGGGAAATTGCATGTAAGCACCAAATACACTGTTATCCTATTTTATCACATTCAAACTATATAAACCACTAAAAGAAACTCTGAACGCATCATAGAGCTGAGATGTTTGTTGCCAGTCTTACTGTAGCAGACAATCACTAGATTTGAAATGGAAAGAGAACAGATGAGTGAATATAGTTATTGTTAAAGGAAAGATGTATTATTTGTACAAGGAATTATAGCTCCTATAGGACTGTATATATCGCTTTAAAGGGTTTATAGGCTAGTTCATTTTATATTTTTGTCTCTAGCAGGTCCAGTGCTGAATCTGTCTCTTTTGCATTGTTTTTTTTCTTCTCTTTAGTTTTGTTAATGTTTGAAAAAGTGTGCTATGTGGGTTGTTTTTCACAGGATAAAACCCCATCAATCCAAAGCACACCAAAGCACAGAGTAGGAACAATTTTCCATAATTTTATTTTTTTGTGTTTCAAATGTACAAAATCTATACAGGAGCACAAAACTCAAAGCACAAACAACAATA
>OMNN01096575.1:5625-25990 GCA_900302755.1 Chromis chromis
TATTTTCCTAGTTTGAACAAATGCTCAAACTAGGAAAATAGGGGTTTTAAATTAGTTCTAAATGAATATGTTTAAATTAGGCCAAAAAGTTCTATATGAAGGATAGAATTGGATAACATGTATAAATTGCAACTCCATGTAAACTGCAGCACACATATGAGCTGTGAGTCTGTTTGTGTGTCTGTGTAAACTGCAACCCAAGTCATTCTTTTGTGCTATGACCGGATCTGACACATGGGGGCACTCTTTTGCGCCTGCGTATGAGGTGAACCTCAAGGTCACAACGGCGGGCACAACGGAGTTCAAGTCGAGGCCAGGCAGGCGAAAATGGGGTGAATGCGAGGTGCTTGGCTTTCGATTGATCAGTAAAAGGAAGCTTCTGCCCAGGCAGCATAAGTTGTCCAGGCAGCATAAGTTGTCCAGGCAGCATAAATTGTCCAGGCAGCATAAACAATGAGGGAGGAGATTTCTAAGAAAAGGGAATGGTTAACTTTCTATATGGTCAATATCCCACCCCAGATATGAGGAAATTCAAACTATGCGACAAGTGGAATGGTTTGATTGGATTTTGGGGAGTTTTGGGTTGTGGTTTCACAGACAAAGAAGGGGTTCTTTGATAGTATATAAGGCATCGTATTTCTTTGTTCGGGAGTGCAAGCCTCGAGGTTGTGCTCATGTTTGTTTGTGCATTCGTGTATTGAATAAACATTATTTGCATCAGACCCTGAAGACTGAAGACTCTTTTTGAAACATTTTTAAGACTCCAATGGAAGAATTGAAGCATATTTTGATGAAGAGTTGCGACTGCGCTGTCGGCCGTTATCTGGCCCTCAGGCCGGCCGAAAAAGTCTCAGCATGATATCAGATTGAGGAGTGGCATTCTTCATTCACTTTTTGGAAATGGTTCTGTGAGTACTATTCTGCACAGGTGATAGTTGAACAGGTGATCCTAAAATGCTTCTACTCTTCTGGTGTCAGGCTTTCACTTAGATTTTGGCTGTAGTAGTTGACGTTCCAGTTCTTGGTTGGATGGGGTTGTGGTCTGTGCTAGGCCAGTTAAGGTCTTCCAAACTGAATTGGGAAGATTATTTATGGACCATAGCTGTGTCATGGATGTCCATCACACAGTTAAGTAGATCTCCTTACAATAACACCGTTATTAATTCAGCCAATGAGCCACACCCCTCCTTATGGCTTACAGCTGCAGCCCATTTTATGGGCAATATGACCCATCAGCTTGTAACTGTTTGGAACAGCAAAAGGGAAACCATCCGTTGTGACCTGTAACAGACCAACAGCTGATCTTCTCTTAATCTGCTGTTCTGTGAGTGTGGTGCAACTGTTTTTCCTTGTTACTGTGTGGAAGCAAGTAGAATGCATTAAATTGACTTACAGGTGTCGACCATTGTGACAAGTTTACTGCAGCACTGCAGGGTGAAGACTTGTTGCTATCTGATGTCTTGATGTGTGCAGAGGTATCTCCCGGCAATCTGAGTGAGGGGTGGCAGGATGTCAGCCTACCTGATGTTTTATGCTGCCATCTGATTGGATGGTGAATGTGCCAGTGTTTCTCAAGGGTTACTAATGCAGGCAGAACCAAAGCCTAGCATTTCCACCACCCATAGTCAATGGTTGGTTTTCCAGTTATGGTTCACAATTTCTCATCTTACTCATAATATTTGGAAACTGTTTGCTAAAAAATATCATCTTGGAAAAACACCTAAGATGAATGAAAAAGCTGAATACCTATTAACATCATAAAAAGCTGAAAAATTGAAATACATGTAAAAAATAAAATGCTACGGAAATGGGAGTAAAATCTCCTGGATTATCCTTTAATTATATCTACTGGATGCAACAGTGATTATAATTCAACCACATCTATGGGAAGGTGTCTGTTCTCATCACATTTTTCCATTTCACTTCCACATGCTAAGAAAAGGCTCCAGTGCACATCTCTCTCTTTTCAGTGCCCTTCCATCGCCACAGTTGCCTCCATTGGGAGCAATTCAGTTCCTGATTGGAACTCATGCCGCTGTAGACAAAAAGTTGTAAAATAGCTCATTTAGTGAGCCATCATTCGCTTTGACTCCCATTCTAAATGAAACACCTGGCTCAGAATGACTTCATTCATCTGAACTCTCTTTAACTGTACAGCTGGCAGCATTTCACCCATTACAGTAGATATAAAGAGCAGAATCCCAGAGGGCATCTAGAGAGGAAAAAATGGTCACATCATAATTCCAAATATATGTCTATCTAAAAATGTTCACACAAAACAGTTATATAATGAAGATACCCCAAAACTCTAACAGTGAAAAAAATGTTGTTCAGCTAACAGCTGGTTACAATATTTACATGTGCACAATACTATCAGTGTTAATAGTTATTAATTAATTGTTTATATGACTCCTTAGTTTAATTTTTTTAAGATGTCCTTGGCTTTATTGGACAATTGAAATCAAGCCAGGGAGTCTGCTAGGTATGCCCTGACAAAAAATAGATAAATCACATGAATAAACAACACAGTAAAAATAATATTACTTCTGCTTGATCAGTTAGGCAATATCAGTCAAATGAATTCCTAATGTTTTCATGAACTAAGCACTTAATGTTACTTCAAGGAAAATGACTTGTTGCAGTGCTACAGATCACAGAATCGGACAGGTCACAGAATACGATGTAACCAGCACCAGCTGGCTGATATTAAAATGAAGGACATGTAATTGGAGAGTACCGCATGAGCATTTTGCAGTTGTTTTCTTGATTTGGGCTAATTAAGCCAGTCCAGCATGTTTGTAAACCACAACACTTTTTTCATGCAGTCGTGTTTTTTATGAATATTTTTCTCTCTTTGCTCAGACCTGTAGTGTTAGAGAGAGCTAAAAGAGACTAACTGAACAGAATATGTGAATGAAGAATTCAGTAAAGGATTCATTGGAGCTTAACGAATCTGGGCGTTTTACTTGAAACTGGAAGAAGCCAGAGGTGAGAAGAAGCTTGAGCTCTACTGAATTCACAATACTTTGTCATCCCAGTTGGGAACAAAAGATGGTACTGTAGCTGGTGTGAATTCATTAGGAGTTGACCCAGTATTAAAATAATTAGTTGATTTATGCGTATTGTGTTGTTGTGTACGCAGCATCCAGCTGCTGAAATGCACCTCTGGAGTTGTAGCTGACTATTATTAATCCAGTGATTTTATCAGAGACAGATATTTTCTAAGCCATTTGGCAATATTTTGTGCTGATGATTGAACCAGCAGAGCTTCATGCTGATCCAAGTTGAAGAAGTTCTCCAACTACCTGCTTCAAGTACTTTGTTCAGTTGCAGGATCTAATGTGACTTTAATGACCACAACCAGGGATGCGTGAAATAGCCCCTCCCACTTTGCAACTTTATTTGTGCACATAGAAAGTCTTTGATTGGCTCCCAGTACCCAGTGTTACTGCACCTATGTGGATGCAGGAATGTTATGGTGTTGAGCATTTGTGATTTCATATTTATGTTCGAATAAACAAAAATCTTTTTTTCCCAGTCACTGTCTGTGATGTTTATCAGTCATTGATGTGTTTTTTAATATGTCATTTGTTGTTTCTTTGCCTGACATTTACTACCTCCCCTACAATACATGTGCATGCTTTCATGAACTGCAAACATCACAGTTCTATATGAACTGGTAATGAAGTAGCAAACAATGAATTTTAAATTTCAGTGGCACAGCCAGAGCCTGTAGAAGCTCCCTCCTCTATGTGTTTGTGAAGAAGCCTCATTCTGTGACAGACGTTACTGCATTCCAAAGATACTATGCAGTCAAAGCACATCCATTTGTTTTTGGCAGAAGATGAGAAAATGAATGTGTGATTCCCTGTGTTACAGCCGAGTCTGTTCATTAACAAGCATTATTCATAACAACATTCTTTCAACTGCATTGTCAATCAATATCTCCAAACTCAAGAGGATTTTTAAATTTCAGCCTCCATCCAGGCTGCGTCATGTTGTCAATTAAAGGTCAAAGACATAACAAAGCCTCAAATACATTCCTTCTCAAAAAACAGTGAACAAAATAAACAAGGTGGCAGTCATGTCAATCTGTCAGGGAAGCAGCACTGCAGGATTTTGTGGATTTGTTTGTTTGAGATAATTTGCTTGAGCTCAGTTCCACTTTTTCCACATTGCACGAGATTCCAATACCTGTCAAAAGCCAAGCTCTTCTTTGAACTACCTGGACAAGTGACCACCTGCTCCCCGGCTGAGCAGCACAGACACAGCTTCATCTCTGTGTTTAATGGCTGATGGTTGAGTGGTTGTGGCAGCCAGCCCTCTGCAGCCGCCGTGCCTCGCCGTGTCACCCAAGGGGCTGGCGGATGGGAGTGGATGGGTGTGAAAGTGGAGAAGGTGAGCACTTACACATCTGTCATCCGGGCATGGCAACTCACACCTAACATTTACGTAGGTGGAGAAAGGCGAGGGCAGACAGGGCAGGGGAAGAGAGAGAAAAAAAAGACATGAGTATATGTCTGTGCCATGCATATGTGTTTGAATAAATCTGGAAGTATTTTTTGGATGACATGACAGAAGAAAAGAGAAGAAGAAGTGAGCTCATCGGGCCTCTGTAGCCTTCTGCAGGCTAATGCTACATTAGCTGCTACTGGCATGACATATCTGAATATCTGATTGAACCGTTTACTGCTGAGATGCATTGTGGGTAATATTGGCACCAGGTTTTGACAAAGAGGAAGAATGACTGAAATTAGACCATATCTCTATATCTAGACATTTTTTGGTTCTCTGTTCAGACATATAGTGCAAGAGTAGATGTTGGTCTTTACCTTTTTGCTTGACAGTTTCGGCGATGTCTCTCGCCTTCATCAGAAGTGTCTCACTGACAGCGGGTGACGTGTCAAGATCTGCCGGCTGACGCATCATCCGCTGTCAGTGAGACACTTCTGATGAAGGCGAGCGACATCGCCGAAACTGTCAAGCAAAAAGGTAAAGAGCAACATCTACTCTTGCACTATATGTCTGAGAACCAAAAAACGTCTACAGTAGTAAGAAGACATGATGAAGCTATCTCTAGATCTGCGGCATCAATTTTAATCATTTTTTGTAAATGCCCATCAGTCAAAAAGTGTTATATGACTGCAATGCTATATGTCAATGCTCAATCTAAGGGCTAAGGGCTAATAGCACTTTGTTCATTATATGCATGCAATGTGTTTTAAATGTATAACATCCATTTTTGGATCTATTCCTTTTCTGGAAATGAGAGTTTCTCTTGCACCTCAGTCAAAGTGAAGGACATTGCATAACATCAACCTAAATGGATGGTCTACAAGAAAAACAAAGCTTGCTTGGTTTTCACCACAAAACTACAAAATTAACCTTTGCTAAATAGTGTGAAAAGAAGTTGGAAGACTATTGGGAGCACATTCTCTGGTCAGATGAGATCAAGATAAAATTGTTTGGCTCAGATGGTCTAGCATGTTTGGTATGAACCTGGTCAGGACTACCTTAGTGAATGCATAGTCCTGACAGTGAAGCACGAAGGTGGAAGGCTGATGATATGTTGGTGCATGACAGCAAACGGTGATGGGGAGATAGATAGCACCATAAATGGCTGTGAATATATTAAAATACTGACTTACAAGATGACTCCCATGCTGCAGCAGCTTGAAAGAAGAGGAATATTACAGCAGGATAACACTCCAAAGCACACCGGCAAAGGCACAAAACAATTTCTAAAGAAGAACAAAGTGAAAACTATGACATGGACGAGTATGTCGCCTTACTTGAATCCACTAGAAAACCTTTTGAGTAGTAGAAGATCAACACAACTCCTCCAACAAAGAGCTTTGGCCTGCATTTTCAATATAGCCTTTTATAATTAGTTTTTGATTGTTTATGCATTTATAAGAGGAAATACTCTATTGTTTAATATGATATAAACTATGCATTAACAGTTACATAGGTCCAG
The DNA here is from genome assembly GCA_900302755.1 of Chromis chromis. NCBI lineage: Eukaryota > Metazoa > Chordata > Actinopteri > Pomacentridae > Chromis > Chromis chromis. The sequence continues at coordinate 11,603 of OMNN01096575.1, forward strand.
CACGGAGAGGATGATTAGTGTCACCGACTGTCTTATAATGTTTATTACCTGCCCATTTATGTAACAAACCACATTTAGAAACCACTGTAGTTTCCGTCTCCTATTTCACCAGCAAATCTTTTTGGAATAAAAATAAAATGGGATGCTGCAATCCGTTCAGAGACAAACACATTCCAACATGTCAAACAACTAAACACTGATTCTCAAAAGGTTCTCCAGCTAATTAAGTCTGGGATCTTGTGTTTTAGCATTGAAGCTTTGAGTTCCTCACTTCATGAAATTAAACCATTTTTGAATAAAAATCAGACCCGATGAGTCCAAGGTAGTCGATTTATTTTTCTGTGTTTTACAGATTTTAAACAGCCTTGAGTTGGAATGAGAAAATGAATTCCATATCTCCGGTTCTCTGCCGGTCTTTCTTTTTCACTCTGCTTTTGTGAGGCTGTTTTGGTATTTACATTTCCACCATTTGATTTTTACAAAGACCTGCAGGTTAGACTTTGCACATCTCCTCAAGGTTAAAACAAATGAACCAGTCATTCCTAAGTGCGTTTGACTGCTGTGAAGGACAGGCAGCATTATGTAATTAGTGGGGAAAGTGTGTGCAAGTGTCTGTCTGTTGTGTGCAATATGATATAAACAGGATTTAATTCTGCAATAAAACTGCAATATTTCAGAAGCAAAAACTAATTACCACATTTCTTTAGGTGTCTTTAGGCTTTGATGTTTCTTTAAGCTCAGACAACAGAAACAACTTATTTTCAGGGCTGCAGTCGTACAGGAAAAAGTATGACAGCAGAAAAACTACTCAATGAATCAGACTTTCATTGATTTGCTTCTACGTATTGCTTCATAAGTTGCTTGAGGGAAGAAACTGTTAATTTAGGCAGCTAATATTGGTTTAATTTTATGTCTTCTGATATTCTGAAAGATTGTTTTTTGTTTTGGTCAAATTTTAGTCCTTTGATATATACAGTATATATTTTTTAGTTTCACTCACCCAAAACTGCATGCTATTTTTATGTATATAATTACCCCTTTCTGCCAAAGCAACAACAATTAGTTATTACTGGACATAACTCCATTTTTATGAGCATGTATGGCATAGAGCAATGGGAAGGTATGCTATTTTATTCCATATAGTAAATTATACACTGCTGAGAGAGGAGGACTGATACTCAACAAGGACATCAAGAGGAAGAAAAACTGATGCTTGTTGTCCTCCCTGAGTTTAATCAATCGACATCCATCTTCTCTAAGTTTAACCAGTCAGTGTTGAGACCAGCACAGTAGTGTTTCATGGCCAATCTGAAGTACCTACCCTGGAGTATGTACTCGTATCCCCCCTGAAAACAGCCTTGAAGGAGGTTCTATAGAATGAATCCATTTTGGATTATCTGTAAGCTTTTCTTAGGCCCCAAGTCAAAATCATGTTAACAATATCCACAAATGTAATTGGCCAACACGTTTTGCATCTTAACTGATTCTGGGACACCTGCGATGGGTGTGCCAGGCATCTGGTTTGCCTGTGGTTCAGCTAAACCTATGCTTGTTTTGTCACAACAATAGTGGCACACACCTGCGTTTCAAGTTGTGGTTTCGTTGGACCTGCTTTAACCTGCAGTTGAGCTACTTAAATGAAGTGACATAGCATCATTGTTCTGCATTTGTTTTGTTTTTTACTGGTAAAACAATCTCCTACTGGCTGGTTTGGTTTGGTTTTGGTTGGTTGCAGTGACCCAGTGGCCAGAATTTCCACTCTGACACCTTCGTTTTGTGTTTAGTGGTGAACAGCACCGGCCCTACTCCATGTGGCGCCCTAGGCAAGATTTTATATGGCGCCCCCCTTCGTTTGATTTACATACTGCAGCGAGAGGTGCGGAAGAAAGGTGCTTCTGTTTAACACACATCCAGAACACAGCGCAACGGCAGGTAGCCATCAACCCTGCTACCCTTCTCACTCACGGTAGCAAAAACATTCATAACCCTGAACTCCCATGGTGCATTGCAGCACAACAGTTCAGTCCTTGCGACTGGCTCTGCGATCGCAACAATACGCTTAGAAAAGAAATCAAATGCCGCCCTCACTAAACTCTCGCCCCACTCGGCATGCTTGATTTGGTTTATTCCACTGTCCACTCCAGTGCAGTGGGCGCCAGGCTTGTCCATCAGAGGGCGCCATTGTCATTACCTTAATTAAACCTTCAGATAACGAGGATGGGCACTCCCTGGCCACTTTATAGCAAATACTGAAAGTTTTTTTTTTTTTTTCCCCTCATGCCGCCCCTCATTGAATGACCTTCATATGGGCGACATTGCCCATGTCGCCCATATCAAAAACCGCCACTGGTGGTGAACATTGCAGCCCTCTTTCTTCAAACTTTCAGTCCCATGTCTTCAATAAGAAATTATAGAAGAGATAACTTTTGTAAGTTATTTCGGCTGATGGAGTTATCAAACTCATTCACATATTTTATTCCAGGGTTAAGGCCAAATGTGCAGAATGAGTGCTGTCAGTTTAGACCTGTGGTTTCCCACTCACTCATGGAGATGAGATGGATAGTTCTTTTTTGTGTATTCATCTTGACTAATCCATTGCTATTATGCAAATCAAGCTTAAACAAGGTTCAGCCAGACTCAGGGTTCAGCACGACTCCAGTAAAACACACACCAGTGAATACAGAGGTGAGCTCATGCAATTGTAGCCTGCGTGATGACACAGAATGGCTGAGCTTTTACAGAATAAAGGCTAAATGGCTGCTATGTGGGACTTGATGGCGGCTCATTAGAAAGGTCACAGTAATGTGTGAACCAAAATAAAGGAAGAGATGTCACTTGTAACCTCTTCTGGCAAGATAAAAGTATTCAGCCCACCTCCCTTCCTCTCCTATCCCATTATTTAAAGATATGGTCAGTAATTATCAAAATGCTTGTTGGAATAAGTGCTTCTATCGACAAAAAAAAACACACAATTAAATAAAATTATAAATATGCACCTTAAAATTACTTTATGATAATATGAAATGAAATAGTGTTAGGGAATTATGCATTTGCAAAAGTTAAAGTAGAAACAAAATACAATCATGGTTGTGTTGCGCTTGTGTGCCTCTATCAACCAATCAAGTTGCACTTTACATCCATGTCTGGATATAAAATGTCAATACTTCATCATTTTATTCCATGAGACATTTTGTAAAGAAAAATTGTTACAATAAGCAAAATAATTCTTGAGTTATGGCCAAAAACAAGTTTTGAGAGATCATAGCTTTAGCCTGTGACCACTAAAATGTAATTCATTCAGTTTTTGTGTGTGACGTTTTAAACTATGTTTGTGAAGCACTTTGTGGCCTTTGTCTGTAAAAGGTGCTATATAAATAACATTTACTTACTAACTTACTTACTTTTGAGTTTAAGTGATCGTTCGTGCCAAGTTTAAAGAAATTCCTTCAAGGCGTTCCTGAGATATTGTTTTCACAAGAATATGACAGACAACCTGAAAACATGAGGCCCTTGGTCTTGACTGTCACTGATACAGTGTCATACAAATGGACAGTAAAGGGCAGGCAGAATTTTCATTGTCTAAAAAAATAGATACAAATATTAAATAAACGATTTTTTAAAAGCATGCTCCGCAGAGTTAAAACCTTGGGGTTATTGGTGACCAGAATAGGCCCTTTAACTAACACATACAACAAGTCTAGGTTGGCTTTCTTTCACCTACGTAATAATGTGAAAAACCTCCAGCAAAATGCTGCAGCCAGAGTTCTGACAGGAACCAATAAGAGAGATCATAATTCTCCAATATTAGCTTCATTGGCTCCCTGTAAAATTCAAACTCCTAGAATTTTAAATCCTTCACCCAACATACAAAGCGTCTAATGACCAAGTTCTATTGTATTTTTAACACCTTATTCCACCGGTGCACTTCATTCTCAGAGTGCAGGCTCGCTTATGGTTCCTAGAGTTTCCAAACTCAAAATAAGAGTCTTCATTTATCAGGCTCCTCTGTTGTGGAATCTGCTCTCAGTTTGGGTTCAGGAGGCAGACACTCGCTCTACTTTTTAGATTAGGCTTAAAACTTTCCTTTTCTATAAAGTTTATAGTTAGGACTGCTCAGATGACCATGAACTGAGTTATGCTGCTAAGGGCCTACGCTGCTAATGCACCAAGCACCTCTCCTCTCCTCTCCTCTTTTTCTTGCCGTACAAATATATGCCAGTATTAGCCAGCATATTGATAACTTTGTGTTTCCTTTCTGTCATAGGTTGTATCTTGTCCTCTCTGCAGGTATCTCTCTGGCTGTAGACTCCATCTCTCTGATCTGCAGTCAGTGACGTCAATGACTTCCAAAGTGTTAATTGTTATATGCATTATTTTTCTGTTTTCTCTCTGCTATCCTTTTTCTCTCTCTCTCTTTTTTTTTTTTTTTACCTTCACCCCAACCAGTTGCAGCAGAGGCTCCCTGAGCCTGGTTCTGCTGGAGGTTTCTTTACAGTCAAGGCAAATCTTTCCTTCCCAGTGCTGCTATAAGGGAATTCAAAGTAAACTTGCTATCTTGCTCAATCTAAAAATTTCTAAAAACAAATTAATAAATTGTAAAAAAGTCCAACTCCAATAAATTTCTGCATCAGAGGCCTCCCACAATATTTAAGTGGGGATATTTTTTGCAATTTCTTTTACCTATATTTACTGACTTTACAGGGTTGATAAAGCCTTTAAATCATATCCTATGAGAACCCATCAGTAAAGTTGCGATTCTGTTTATATTTTGTCATCATCTACATTATTTCTATCCAGCTGTTAAACATAGTACAGCTAAAAGATTTCATCATTTGAATGCAGACAAACTAAGTGTACACAAGAAGGTGGTGCTTCAACTTCTACTTCCTGTGAGTATGGGTTACATGATACATGAAATTTGCATTACATTCATGGTGACACATCCAAAGATTTATAGATGAAGGCCTTTTCTTAGCTCTTTGTACTCTAACTAGACTACTGTGACAGCTTGGGGTAGTATGTATGGATACCACTTGAGTTCTGCTCAGTCAAACTAACCTTTTTGTTATTCCCACTCTGACTTCAATGCTCATGGCAGGGTAATTAGGGGTTCTCCATTTAGCCACTGAACACAAGTGTGTGAATATGTTTAGCAGAGCTATAGGACACACAGGAGTGCTCAGCATCAGGAGCTGATTAATGTTTGCTAACATATGCATATCAAACATACCGATACAGCTAATTTGTTGCGTGCAAGCAATCTTTTTTTGGCGACTAGGTTACAACAGCAAAGGGAAAGAAACTTAAAGCCATCGGGTGCAATCCTCATTAAAGTCTAAATCTGATTTTAGAAATATTTCTCAGTTCTGCCAACCATACAAATTGCCACTACAATGTGAGGGGAAAGAATGATTGCATGAATTGCGGAACAAAAATGAAAAGTGTGATAGGGCACAAAAATAATCAGCAGCAGCATCCCTGCAGGTCCCTCTCTTTGGTGTTTTGTTATTCCTCAAGATCTGTTGCCTGAGAAAGTTGGGAAATGGAGGAAAGCCAAGCTTCCTATTAAACAAGCCTCAAAGTGTGAGAGCGACATCCAAGAAAGTGATTTACATCGACAGCGCTATTGTGGTGTGCTTTTCACAGTCTCAGCTGCATGTCATCGAGAGAGGTAGATCTTGTCGAACGCTTTAAAATGAATGGTTTTCTTTGTATTTGCAAGTGAATTTTAAACCTGGAGTGAGCAATAGCGATGAGGATGGGAGGCTGAATGACAGAGAAAAGGAAGAGGAATGGCTAGAGAGACAGAGGCAGGCAGAGAATTGGAGAATGGAGCTTTCTTCAGGTTATATTTGGGGTCTCTGTGACAGCTGAATTCCCTTTGCTCCCTATTCTTCCAGGCATCATGTATCAGTCTCGGCTGCCACTGTTAAGATAGAAGAGGCAGCATAGGAAGGGAGCAACCTCAGACAGCCTCCGCTTGAGCTGCACCCCCTCCAAAACTGTTCAACTGTGTTTGCTACAGCCACTCGTGAAAAGAAAAGACTCCTGCACGCTGACATCAATACTATTTCTCAACTTTTCATTGTGTTGCAAAAGATCCAGTGTCGTCAGGTCCTGCATCTGTTCAGCGTAACTTAAATCTGCGGTTCTTATCTCAAAAGAATCAGCACCATCAATCCCGTTTTATGATACAGGCCCTGTTTTGCCCAGAATTTAATCAATTCCTATATAAACAGCTTGGTTCTAGGGGAGCTTTACGAGTTTTTTAGCTTCTAAGGTGGATCAATAGGAGCAGTCAGATTAGATGAGGTCTCCGAGGCACAAGCATTATTCCTCTCCAGAGAATTTCCAATTCAAACATGGAGGACTCGAACAGCGCTCAACACCTGTCAACACTTAGCCATAATTGGGGTGCATGTATCTGGATAATGTATGTGCATGCACACACACACACATACTCACACCAACTACACCAGAAATCCAGCCAAGTGTTTTTAACAAGGAGTGCCACAGGCAGGAGCAGTTCTCACTCCAGGACATGCAGCTCTGGTGGAGGGCTGCAGCTTCTGTTTGATGTCGGCATGTTGCTGGAGTCAATTTACTGATACCGCTCGCCTTCTCTGCTTTCTACTCTTTCTACATTTCACCATGTGTAAACTCTGAATGAGCAGAGCACTGTCACTATCAGTGAAAACCATCAATAATAAATATGTAATCTGCCTTGGTACTCTGTTTTGATTTATTGTTTATCACGAATCATGCATACTCAAGTAGACTGCATCTTTTGTTCAAATATTTGCCTTCATAAAGGGACTGCTCACGCAAACTCAGATATTAGGGTTTTGGTGTCTGAGAATACTGTATCCAGATCAATGAGATAGTTAGATAAAGGGGCAGTTAGGTCCTTCAATATTGTGGAGTAAAGCTTGATTTACATTTACCTACATTTAGCTTATGCAAGTGGCCCACACAGTTGTGAGTATAATTGTGCTCCTCACAACTAGAAGGTCCTGGTTTTCAAATCTTGGCCAGAGCCTTTCTGTGCAGAGTTCTTCCTATGCCTCCTCCTAACACAGTCCAAAGACTTGCTGATTCTAAATTGGCTGTGGGTTAGAGTGTGAGTGTGCTTGGTTGTCTGTCTGCTGTTTCTGTGATAGACTGGTGACCTGTCCAGGATGAACCCTGCATTTTGTCCTATGTCAGCTGTGATTAGGGTCCAGCCCCCCCACGGCCATCTACAGGACAAAGCGGTGTAAAGAAAATGGATGGATGTATAGTGTGTCTGCATTGCTCTGCAATTCCACTGCCGCAATGCTAGTTAATAGTGAGGTATCTATGCCACGGTGTTAAGTTTTCTCGTGTACGTCGAACAATGGAGACTGAAATGGTCCATGTTGGAGTTGGAGTGAATAAATATTGAAAAAAGGTTACTTTACAGAAAATACAACAATGGATGAATCACTCTCAAATTATTTATTAGTGAGGTGTTGCACTTATCAAATAATACTGTAGGACTTGACCTTTCCTAACATTCTAGTTTGTTGTTTTTGTGTTAATTAAATATAAAAAATAATAAATAAATAATTCACATCAATTTTAATCACAGTCGCAACATGCATACAGCTCTGTGTCCACATCCACAGCCATTACTCTGTTTTGAATTACATGTGAACTCATAATTACATGTTAATCTGTATGTGATCAAACCATTGTATGGATACTGACATATCTACGTATTGGTATGCTAATGTATTGTTACGGCCAATGGTGATAGTGCGCCGTCTCGCTTTTGTGGTGGACTTTTGGGGCCTTTGTATATAGAGACGGCCGGTGTTGGCCCAGCTGTGGCTGGCTTAGGAACCTGCTCCAGAACTCCAGCTGCCAGTCATCTCAGCTGATTAGCCAGGAGCTGAAGACCTGCCTTTGTTCTCCCCGCCTCCTGACCTGTCTGATTGGGCCACCACCTGGTTCCCTCCATAGACATACATACGTAGACCCCTCATTGACTGCTGCTGCCGATTGGAGCCACGTACCTATGTGGCGGCCATCTTGGTACAGTGCCACTCCTCCTACAGTGCATTACGTCTATAGAGGAATGACATGTTTGCGCTATAAAAGTGATCATAAATCCATCAATTGTCAACATATATTCACACGAGTTGTTTGTTACAAACGTCAGACATGGAGGACAGAGAGACATTAAAATTTTAATTTTTTTTTTACTTCCCAACATCCTGTCACAGCTACATGTGTGACGTGTTTGGAAATCGGTCGAAAATTCAGTGAATAATTCTCCTTTCAGATTGTGGAGTACCTCTTAACTCCATATATGTCCATGCACTCCCTCCTCTGCTCTGCCCATAGCCAGAAGGCGACGCTTTAGGCACGTCCCTCCACAGTCAACGCGGCATCTATGTATATATGTCTATGGTTCCCTCCACCTTTATCCAACCAACTGCAGCCATCATCACACCTGGAGAGTATAAAGCTTCAACCAAACTCAGTCGCCCTGGTGCCTCCTGTCTTTGCGTTTTGTGTGTGTTAAGTGTTTAAGCTTCTGTTAGCAGCTGCATAACTCGATGAGAAGCTACTAGTGTCCTGTGTGTTCTCTAGCCACTGAGGGGTGGTGACTTGTGTCCTGTGTCTTTTTGTGATGTGTGTTTTGAGGCACTTGTTTTGTTTAGTTAGTTCTGTGCAGTCGCCACTCGTTTCTTACTTTTGTTTCTTGTGAGTTTAAGTTTGGCTAAGGAGTTAGTTGTTTTGTTTTTGTTTAGTTAGCTTTCATAATTCTGTTAGCCTTTGTTTGGTTATCAGTATCCACCAGCCCTGTTTTCTTTGTATCATCACTGTTCTTTTGTGTTAATTTCGTCACTAAGCAATGAATTGCTTTAACCTAACCAATAACATCTGTTTTTTTGTTGTTGCACCCAGCCAACCCTAGAGGCTGGGTCGTAACAGTCATATTGCAAGAATGAGTGGAACCAGAGCTTTGAAATTTTACATAATGTTTTTTCTTTTGTTCTGAAATTCGTGACCAAAATATAATGGAAACATGTACAGAACAGTTGATGAGTGGTGCTCTGTCGTATTGACATCACCACACCCTCTAATGTGTCAATCTTTACCACAAGCTTTATGATAGTTCTCAAGCCACGAAAGTGATATCAGTTATCTACAAGAACAAAGTGTAGTAACACCTACAGTATTCTAGGCACACAGCCTGCCTCTTCCACCTCCATCGTTCCACATTAAATGATGAAATCGAAAAAGGCACAACATCAATTTCTCATTTATTCAGCAACAACTGATTGACTAAAATACAAGACTAACATGAGATACAAGATAAACAAGTGACAGTAACACTTTGTAATGATCAATTTTAACTTGTTTTCATTTTATTTGTTTACTTTTGTGCATTTTTACAAAACCGCCATGTTGCAATTATTCATATCCTTTTTCAGAAATCGATGGAAAAGCCTTTATTTTTCACCACATCAATCAAACAATTTGTATAGTTGCAAACAGTCTCTCTGCATGTCTCCGCTGGGATTATGTTCCACCAACTCTTTAAGGTTGAAGGCCTCCTTCTCGTCACTCTGGTCTGCACTTCCTCCACAGATTCTTGATGAGATTCAGGTCTGGTCTCTGGCTGGGCTGTTCCAAACCATTTCTTCACCACTTTGGCTTTACATTACAGATCATTGCCTTGTTGGTCTAATGTTACCCAAGAACACATTTTTCTGCAGACTGCCTCCACAATATTAATGTAGTTAAGATGTCCATTGCCTGAAAAGCACCCCCAAAACATTACAATCCCACTACTATAGTTGACCATGGGGATGGCGTTCTTGGGGTTGAATGCTTCTTTTTCTCACAAACAAAAGCCCTGTATCCAAACAAATCCATTTTTTGTCCTGTCTGACCACAAACTTAATGACCATACTTGCTTTTATGTGCCTGTCCTGAAGAAACAGTGTCCTCCTTGGTTGACATACACGCTACTGTGTGCGCCTTGAGATGTTGCTTTCAGCACTGGTCAGATTTATCAGGATGGTCTTGGTGGTGAACCCTCCTTTCACAGTTTGTAACATCTTGTACTTTTTGATGATATTTTGCAGTGTGGTCATTGGCCCAAGAAAACAAGTAGATATGGCTTTATAGCCTTTTGTTATAATAATAATAATAATAATAATAATAATAATAATAATAATAATAATAATAATAATAATAATAATAATAATAATGCATTGGTTTTATATGGCGCTTTTCTGTCTTTTTCGGACACTCAAAGACGCTTTACATTGCATTATTCATTCCCTCCATACTCGATGGTAGTAAGCTACATATGTAGCCACAGCTGCCCTGGGGTAGACTGACGGAAGCCAGGCTGCCAATCTGCGCCAACCAACCACTCACTCTCAGACTGCATTCACCTAGGCTTCCTGGTGTTCCCTCACGGTCTCCCATCCAGGTACTGACCAGGCCCTACCTTGCTTAGCTTCCGAGATCTGATGGGATCGGGCATCCACAAGGCGGTTTGGTTCTCTTGTGAACAGCCAAAAATGCACAAGCCTCTCTCTCAATGTTGGACCCAAACAGCAGGCTCGCTAAGCTCTTTGATTTTAACCACGACTTGCAATTGACTAGTAAATGATGAGATAACTACTGCTACTACAGCTGCTTTCAATTTGTAGTGAAGTAGAATGCTCTTAAACATTACCAAAGCCATTTGAAATGGCACAGGAACTGCATTTCTGCAATTCATTTTTTTTTTTAAATTGCCCTGTCCAATTGTTTTTATAATCTTTATCACAAAGTCTCACTGTCTCTTTTCATTTGTTCATATCATTTCCAACCAGAAGAAACTGTTCTGTCAGATAAAAATTCATGATATCTCTAAATTGCCAGTGTTATCCACTGCAACATCTTTCACTTTCCCTATTAAAGTGCAGTGTCTGAAAGCATTTCTGTATGTAAATTTATCAGTGAAAAAGTTTTGGTCTGTGTTTAGATACCAAAAAGTATCCACATGAAAATGCACTAACTTCTGAAGCCAAGCCAAAAGCTGTTTCTTCACAATGATAGAAAAAGTATCCCTTATTCTTAAAATTGAATATAGTGACCATTAGCTGTGTTCACACTATCATCTGCTCACTTTCTAGGACACAGTGTATCTCTATAAGTGTTGCATACAACAAACAGACTGTTGCATTCTGCATCCTCATTCAACTCTCCTGTCTTTTTCACTCTCTCCCTGTTTGGCCTTCCCTCTCTCGATCCCATTTTCCATCCAGACGGCTGGATTTTTCCTCGTTTCATCTAGTTGACTGTGTATTACTCCTACACTGCAGTGCCAGAAGAACTTGTTGAGTTATGCAAATGGCTACTGAGCGGCAAAGCTCTTTGAAAGCTGCTAAAACAAACAGTTGTGTGCATTAGCAGAACAAAGTCTGCAGTGTGGAGAAATTGTGTTCTTTCCTGGAAAATCTTGCAGAGGATGTTAACAGCAGTTTGAGTTTGCCGTCATCAAACAGAGAGAAAAAAGAAATTGTCAGCATCTTGTATCCACGTTGTTTGACGTGCCTGTCTTTCTAAGGAGTGACATTTGTCTAAACTCACCTAGTTGCCTCCAACCCATCTTCCTACAGAAACACGTTTACCCATGGTACTGCTCTTTTACTCATCATTGAACACACACACTCAGTGTCATATTTTCTTAGTTTAACATTTACAGACGGGTGACAAATCAAAGAAAAATCTGATCCCTTGATCCCTGTAGTGAGGGGATCTAGTGATTCTGTTATGCTTTGGGGGGCATTTTGCAAGCATGGTTTGGGCCCACATGTCCTCTTAGAGTGAAGGTTCACTGCAAATTAATACAAAGTTGTTCTGAGTGATCAGCTTTATCCTATGATAAAACATTTCTATCTGGATGGGAATGGTCTTTTTCAGGATGACAATGCACCCATCCACAGGACATGAGGAGTCACTGAATAGTTTATTGTAAGTGACATGGATCATGTGATATGGTCTTCAGTCACCAGATCTCAACCTAGTTGAACACCTATGGGAGAGTTTGGACTGACATTTTAGACAGCACTCTCCACCAACGTCAAAACACCAACTAAGGGAATATTTTCTTGAAAAAACGGTGTTCATCCCTCCAGAGTTAGGGTAAATTACATTTTTTCAGGATGATGGGTGCTTATTTGTGACTTTGTAGCCTGTCAATATTACTTATAAGCTGCTCTTTCTGCAGGTGACATGTTGTTTTTTTTCCTTAATTCCAACACTTCCTAAATGTTCCAATTCTATATGTATATACAGTAATCTCACAAGAATGTCCTCTCATTTGCTGCTAACTAGAAGAAAATCTGGCATTTACCTGAAAATTTTGATCACCACTCCTGTTATATATTAAATAACCACAGAGAAGGTTCTTGTGGGATCATTCCTATTTATTATCCCACCAAATACCCTTTAGGACATTAAGCTAACCATTATGGCTAAATTTATTCCATTCACAGTTCACTACTTCTACAGTCTAGAAATGTAGTATAACTATGTCATCTAAGTGGTGAAATGTTTTCATTGTTATGCAGCATCCAAATCCAGATAAATGCATTAGTATCCATAAACCTATAAGTACGATCATAAAGTGTGCTAAATGAAATATTTAGATGCACTCTTCATGCCCTCTACAGTAGGCAGGGCCTGGATGAGATTATTTTTCTTCATGTCATCTAGATGTAGCAGCTGTGATGTGCCTTCAGGACACCTGCATGATGGACCCTGCAGCATGAAGGTAATATTCCAGAAGACATGATGAAGACTTACCCATAGAAAGTGAGGGATACTGAGCATGACGATTAGCTGCTGCAGGTGGAGCCGCTTTAACAATTTCCACATCTGGATGCTGAGTGTTGGAAAATTCCCAGTCAAGCTCTGGAGCCCCACCTTGTCACCATCGCTCACACGGCAGATGACTCGTAACACCACATCAAGATTCAGTCACTGGTCCTGTGATAAAGGTTGAGCTGCTGCTGCACTCTTTGATGGAGCTCCAGCTGCTTCTTTGGCTGCTGTGTGTTCACCTGACAGAGCTGCAGCCTCTGCTGTACCTGCTGACTCAGAGAATCCCCAATGGAGCCCTGAAAACTATCTCAATTAAAAGCTCGAAGAAGCCTCTGAAGAGGTTCCCTTAATGCATCATCAGAGAGAGCCATTGCTCCTGCTGAACACATATCAAAGTGTTGCTGTGACAGCTGACAGCAGCAATGTAATACAGAAATTACAGTAATACTGAGAGGTGTAAAGTCAGATTAGACGTACATTTCTAAATGCACTTATGCAGACAAATAGTCTTCGTCAGACTAAGAAAGACTGACAGATACTTTGAAATAGACCTCATGAGAATAAAACACCATTTCAGTGGTAGCTAACATAGTAACTGTTCAGTGAGACATATGAGTGATAGACATCAGAACTACTGACATTTCAGTGTACTAGGATTTATAACATATGGTATTTAATTATGCTTGTAGTAAATAACAAGTCACTAATGGTGGTCTGACAATCCTACACCATGGATGATCTTTATTTTGTTCATGATCTTCTTTTTAGATGAATCGAACAGATTGTGTCATTAGGAGCCTGTGATGAGATAGCTGACTGCTCCACCAGGTGCAGCCCATGATTGCTCCCTGGGGAGGCAGCTGAATGACATCAAGGACCCCCACAACACCACAACCTGGCAGCCCAAACAGTATGACAAACAAAGAATAGCGCAGAGCAGATCACCATCCTGAAGCATCACTCAGCAGGAATAGGAATCACCATTTTGATCAGAAGCGATATAATGGAATTAGAGTGCAGAGATCTGTGAATTGGGCATTCAGAGGCCGTCCACACGGAAACGAAGCCGAGTGTAAACGCACAAATACTTTGTCAAACCGGTGTATCGTCCACACGAAGCCGGCGTTTTGGGGTGTGTAAACGATCATTTTTTAAACCAGGTCCCAGAGTGGATAGATTTTAAACCGGCACGTTTTGGCTCCGTATGGACGGTCCGTAACCGAATAGATTCTGAAACGCTTGCGTCACAGCTCTCCCTCTCGAAAAATGCGCATGCGCCAAACTCAGAAAAGGACTACAACTATGGCGCCGTACAGTGTTGCGTGTGTATCGCTGAAACTACTCACCCTGTTATCGCTATAACAGCAAAGTATACTTCTTCTGCATTATCGCCGTGTTCACCAAACAGATATGGAAAGCTCAATACTTCACTTCATGTTCTATGTTTACATCGTATCAGATTTCTGTGCATGCCTAAAGTCCCGCCGCCAGTTTCCGTTACGCCGTCACAGCGCCACCAACAGGCCTGGC
>OMNN01096577.1:2833-32064 GCA_900302755.1 Chromis chromis
CGTGGTTGAAGGTATCTCATGTGGAAATTCACTGAGGCTTGACTTCAGGAAATGTACATCAAATTGCAAAATCTGTCAGAAATTTTTGAAAAGGCAGAAAAACAAAACTAGGGCAACAGAATTTGTAAATCCGGGTCTCTTCCTGCAGGTTTTTCTATCCCATTTCTAACCTAAGCTCCTCCCAGCAGACAAGCACATGTTTCATACATGAAAACAACCATGGCTTGATATACACCAATCAGACATAACATTATGACCACCTGCCTTATATTGTGTTGGTCCCCCTTATGTGGTCCAAAATGCTCTGAACCATTGGACGGGACAAGAGGACCTCTCAGGGTGTCCTATGGGGTCTGGCACCAGGACCAGGGCAGTGGATCCTTTGGGTACTCTGGCTTGTGCAGTGGGGCCTCTGTCAATCCAACTTGTTCCACTGCATCCTGTTGATGCTTGATCAGAATGGGGTCTAGGAAGTTTGGAGGTCAAATCAACATCTTGGGCCATTGTCATGTTCCTCAAGATGTTCCTGATTGGTTGATGTTGTTGCCATGTGGTGGGGTGCATTTTCCTGCGGGGGTAGGCCAGTGATATTTGGGATTTCCATTTGCATGAGGGAGTGTGCTTGTTCTGGGACAATGTTTATTTGGGTGTCTAAGTCTCATCAACACGGATGCACACCACACACCAATATGATCAATGTTATTCACTTCACCTGTCAGTGGTCACAAGGTTGTGGCTAATCGGTGTACATTATAGTCAGTACAGCATGTTGTGTCAGTGTAGTATTTTATGGGCTTTTGTACACCTAAATAAAGTTGTCTGACTTTTATAGTTACTCTTTATGTGAATTTGAAGTCATTTAGTAAAACGTAAAAGCAAATAAAAGCCTCTTCTAACATAAGAGTTGGGTCTTTTTGTAATATATGGCACAAAATGATTCAACCACTAAGGCCACCCAGAGAGTTGATATCAAGTGTTTCAAAGTTAAAAGTGATACTTTACCTTTCATTGTCCATATTGTATGTATTTATGTTTGCATTCATCTTTTTACGTCCTGCCTTGTCTACACCTTGTCAAATCTGTCTATTTAGTCTTTGAACCTTCTCAACACGCTGCTTTCTTTTCCAGATGCTTCACTCTTTGCTGACCTGGTACCGAAAAAATTCCACAAACATCAGATAATTTTGTAGATGTCAACATGAGCATCGAAGTGATATCTGTACTCATGGAGCCAAAACGATGTCAGGATTGGTTTCCACAGAGTCGCACAGAAACAGATGTACTGTAAACACACACACTGCATGGAGCCAAAACTCTGTCTATTCTATAGATGACCTGTGCAGCTAGTATAGATGGAAACAAGAGTTGCTCTTTTCTTTCCAAACACATCTCCATCTTTCAAATGCAACATTGTAAAGTTTCCATTTAACCATTATCTATATTTTAGGTTCTTCTTATCTATACAGTAAATCAGCTGAAACTCGTTGCCCCGCATGGTGACGAATAGAAATTTTGCATAAATCATAAGCTTAAAGTCTTGGTACTTTCTGCCACTTTCATTAACACTTGGAAGGGATGTTTTATGTATTTAGGTAAAGTTTCTTTGTTGTAAGATGCTACCTGGAGACACTGATATAATCCTAAATGTGGTCACTTTACACTAAGAACAGCTTCATCCCAGGAGGAAGTCAAGTCTGCTGCACATGAATGCCCCTTATTGTATTCTAATACTCTCGTCTTTGGGCATCCTCCAGTTTCTCTCAGTTTTTCTCTGCTCCCTTTTTTGTCTCTTCCCGTCTGACATCCTGAGTATCCGGCCAAAAAGGATCTGCCGAGTGCTGACTCTCAGTAAAGGAGGAGACGAGGGAGCCAAAATTTGACAGGAAAAAAAACGTATTCACTGTCTTGATTAAATCCAAGGGGATTATTGAATCAAAATCCAACGGGCTTAATTACCAAGACGAATAATACAGAATCGGAGTGAGCAGCTTCAGACAACGATGGATACGGGAAGAGAAAATACATAAAAGTTTCCCAACAACTTTAAAACAGGGCGTCTGGGTTATTAAGCTTCTCATTTTAAAGTTTCAAAGAAAGGCTCCCGCAGCGTCGCTCATTCATAAGCCTGTAAAATCATCCATAAACTGATGCAACTGTTGTTCTTTTTATGAATACAAGGCTCTTACGTCAACAACTCCTACCCCGTGTATGAGATACATTTGGCAGCGAGGCAAGAGGAAAGTCTGTGATCTCTGTATGGATTTGTTAAGGTTGGATCAATCCAACATAAACCCAAATGACCTCAGGCCGGCGGTGGTTTATCAAACTCTGCTGCTGAAAGGATGTCCACAAGCCTTCAGACTCGGTGGTGCAAGTGACTGTTACATAACTGCAAAAGAAGTAACCAGACACAGTCACACCCTCTTGCTAAAACAATCTTTTCCTTTTTGCAGCACACACTTTCCCGAAGAGAGGTTTTGTAGGCGCGGAAATGTTAATGCATGGAAGTAACACTGACAGAGATCATTTCACGGAGAGTTGATGAAATGTGCTGTACACACCTCCACTTTATTGAAGCTCTTGATGATATGTTTAAGTCTGCCTGGTCGTGAGGCTTCAACCATCCTCAGACTGAGGTATCAAACCTTCCCACAAAAACCCATGTCTGGTTCCTGCCTCTCAAAGGCACTCAGACTCGGGCTCGGACCCAAACGGGTGCCCTGAATTGAGCTCCGTCGCCCTCTCTGCCAGGAACAAACGGGCGACGAATCCTGGAAAGTTTTACCTCCTGAATGTTCACTTTCCCTGTCCAAATGGGACAATGGCAGCTTGTGTAGGATGCAGGCATGAGCAGTTTACGTAAAGGAACAATAGTCTGGTGGAGCTTAGAAATGTGATGACGAAGCTGAAAAGGGTTGGAGAAGCAGAGAAGCGACCGAAGATGCTGAGCTCCATTCAGAAAAGAGTCATATGACAAGTTTGCATAGCTTGGATATCAGATTTCTTGTGAGGTACATGGCAAATATTGATCTCCCCAACAGGCGTGAATGTTGTAGAATTAAAAGAAGTCTCCACCTTACATCCATCGAACCATGTGTGCATGTCAGCACTTACACGTTTACACACTTTCTTCCAACAAAAGATGTCAGAAGCAGAGAGAATAGCTGAGAAATATGTTCTTCTTTTTCCTCTCTCTGCCACATTCATGCATGAAATGTGTTAATTAACAGTGTTATGGAAGGAAAAGTGAAATCTGTGTGTGTGGCGAAGCAGGCCATAATCTGAATCAGTAAAGAACACAGTATGGGATGTGGACCCAATGAATCAGGATGCAAAACAAAGCCACATGCAAGTCTCATTGCATGCTTGTGTGCGCCCACTGAGAAAACCACGCCGACAGTGTGGAGCTTGTATTTCTTATAAAGTGTGTGTGTGTGTCTAAAGAGAAGCTAAACAAACCTCTGACAGTTTGAAAGTTCTTTCAAAAACAGATCAACATTTGCACATCTAAGATATCTGCTTATGTCCTTGTGGTACCACGGGGCATTCCTTCAACATTGGATGAAAATGGAAATGTTAAATTTACGTGTTTGTACATTTCACTTTCAGATTTTTACAGTAAATAGCGATTTAGCAGCAGTTTTTTAAAGAAATTGCACAACAGGGGTTAAACCCAGTGGTTGAGACATTTGCCCAATATTTTCCTCTCTTCCTTTCCAGAGGTTAAAGAAACTCTATCCTGAGCGAGTTCCATCGATTTTACGAGTTGTAGACGAGGGAAATACTTTTTGGCACACTTCTGCAGAGCAAAAGTAGGCCACATTGAGACAAGCCATCACCTTATAAATTAGGAGACTTCTGTTTTTAAACACTGGCAAAGTCTCACAAATAAATCTACTCAGGTTTGTGCACTCTGATAAAAATGTTTTCCATTCTTCACAGGTCTACACCAATAAGTAATAACTCACTGATGCTTTTGCAAAAAAATGAAATTGAAAAATTGGTTAAATGACACTCATCGTTATAGATTCATTCAATTCTAACCAGAATGAAAGCTAATTTATTCCAACACAAAAGGGTGTCGATTCCAGTCTCAAGATCGGAGTCTGGTCACCATGTGCCTGAACTCTCAGCGTCCATCTCACCTCTATATCATGACACCACCGCCAGGAAAAGGAAGAGATCTCTGGAATGTGACTTTCCCCACTTGCAAGGTGGTTAATCCTAATCACTGACAGGGAGAGAGGAAACTCTTGGATGACAGGAGATGAACCAGCTGTAAGCCATTTGTATGGATTCAGTGAACTTGTCCTTGATATTACATTGAAGGTAAAGTCCTTTACTGAACATAAAACTAACTCAGTCACAGATGTCACTGCCTTTTAAAATCTACTTTGAGCTGTGTGGGCAAAGAGGTTAATAAATGCAACTTTTGGAAGCCCAAATAGTCACTGCCATATGTGCTATTTGTCATTCACTTTTTAATTAAACGCACTGGATTGTTTCTTGTAAAAACCACTCAGAACAGCGGCAGTGAAATCTTGGTAAATGCTGCCCTCTTTTGGTAATATGGCAAACAATAAAGTATAGCACTGGCTGATCACAGTACAAAGTCCACTAAATGTGACCAAAAACTATTTACTCTCAGATTTTTTTTTTTTAGCTCACCGGGTTCACGCTATTTTGGTGACAGTATGTAATGTCCTCCAGACACAGGTGTTTGCACATCTTGTATACCAGAGTTGGGTTTATCAGGAAGACTGTGTTTTTCTACAGAGATTTACATCTTTTGATTGGAGTGAAGCCATGTTGGCCGAGCTTTAAAAAAGAAAAGCTCTTAAAAATACCAGGAAAACAAATGCTGGTAGTTATCACCTGGTGCCATAATAAACAGAGGATGACAATTATAGCCAGAAAGAACTCTTTGAAGTGGACTTCTCAGGTTCTAATTAACTTGGATTCCTCAGCAAACTTGGTAATACATACATACAATACTTAACACGAATGTGCCTCTGAAAGCATTTGGAGATTCCATGACTCATGTGAAAAACTGAACAGGGTTATATTGTACTAAAATGGGGCCAAAGACATTTGAACTTAAAAAAACAACATGACCAGTACTCTTCTGTTTTTTCTGTCACTCTTCTAACAATAGCTTGAAAATCCATCTTAGGGTCTTGGAGTATCTCTTACATACAGAGAGCTGAAAAATGAAGAATCAAGTTTGTACAATTGAAATTATATAATTTTATTATAATACATCAAAAACACAGATTGCCCTAACATTATCTGATTTTAGTGTAACTTGATCTGATACAGCTCACTGCATATGCACTCTGGTTATCTGACAGAAGCCTAGCATGCCACCCATTATTCGGGTGTGAAAAACAAAAGCCAGCTTTGATGTTAAAGGAGGCCATTTTTTTGTGCGCTTTTGAACAAAGTCAGGTGGTTTGGAGCAGACCTGAGATAAAAAGCACTTGCAAATAATTTGTTTGTATAATTAATTCAAACTCTGTATGTCCCTCATAAAGATGGTATAATCTGTACGAACAGAGAAAGTGTTTTAGGGACAATTATATCAACTCTGATGCCAACAAACATCTGAAGGTTTGAAGCGTCTTAAAACTATTTTCTAAAAAGCATGTTAACACTCAACACACTCAATAGAGGTTGAATTGAAAATTATTTGCAACTACTGTTTGCTTCAGGTCAGGGTGAAGGGGATTGTAGGGGATATTTGAGCATTAGCTTCTACTTTTTGGCAGTCTGAAGACGCTCGCTCACATTTTCCCAGTTGATTATATTCCAGATAGCCTTAACATAGTCGGGCCGCACATTCTTGTACTGAAGATAATAGGCGTGCTCCCATACATCGATACCAAGGAGGGGGATGAGACCTGAGGGTCAAAGACAGGAGAAACAACACTCTGATGGCTCCGCTTTATATGTGGAATTTGTCAAAACACTATATTGAGGGTATACATTAAATATTGTAGAAAGAAGGTCAAGTCCCAGCTCTACTTCAAAGTTGTTTTCAACTGACCTGTTGTCCCTTGCAGAGGATCCTGGTTAGCACAAGCAGCAATGCGAAGCCTTCCGCTCTCCTTCTCATAACCCAGCCATCCCCAGCCCGAGCCCTGCACTGCCACTGTAGCAGCAGACATCTTCTCTTGCATCTTCTGTAAGGAGCCAAAGTCCCGCTTGATGGCCTCCATTAGCTCCCCTACGAGATGTGAAACAGATGGGCGCTACTTCAGTGAAATGGTACACATCAACAGAAATCAGATCATTTTCAGTAAAACTTTTATGTTTAAAAACTATTTACTACTGTATTTGGAAGAGAGCTGTACTGTCAGACGCATACTAACTGAAAGTTGTTTAATGATTTACAACAAAGGAAACATATCCACACAATATTCTGGATTTCCTTTTTAGATAGTTTTCTACCACTAGGGGGCAGAAACACTAAATAAAACAATCTGGGGAAGCTTCACCCCTGATACACCATGAACTTTCTAGGTTGCTCTGTAACACCTGTTAGCAAATAGGTACCTCCTACGTACACATCCACTGGAATCATGTTCAGGTCTCCTGATAAATTTGAGTTCAGTATCCACTTTTTACCTCAAGGGCACCAAGTGAACCCAGTGTGGGAAAAAATAGAAGATAAGCTTGTAAAGGTTTTGTGTGTATCGTGTGTATGTTGTTGGCTCACCCTGTGGCTCGCCTCCTCCATTTGGAGAGAGGTTTGTCCAGAAGATAGAGTGGTTAATGTGGCCTCCTCCATTGAACTTCAGCGCAGGCTGGAGAGCAACCTGAGTGCTCACATCTCCTAAAACAAGTAAAATGTAAAATACATCCAGGTCAATTAGTATGTCAAACTTTGAGACAGACCTTAATTACAAAAAAATGTTTATGATGTTACAATTTAAACACATCCTAACTGTCAACATTAAGATTATGACCTGATTTAGTCAACTGTTGACGGATTACTTTATGTTACTTTGTGTTTGTACCCTTTGCGAGTGCCTCCTTATATTTCTCCTCTGTAACATTTAGGTTGTTGACATATGTGGCATGATGCTTGCTGTGGTGCAGCTGCATTATCTCTGCATTGATGTGGGGCTCCAGCGCGCCATAGTCGTAGGGCAGGTCAGGGAGAGTGTGCTTCTGCCTTGATGCAGCTACCTGGTTTATAGTTTGGCTGAGGCTGGCTGCACACCTGGAAGGCACAGAAACATTGCCTCATGATACCATCAGAAACACAGCTGTTGGTAGGGCTGATCAAATTGGGTCAAACACTTAATTCAGATTTTTCTGACAGGTATTGTTATCTGATTTGTGATGTAACTTTCTAAACTCAAGCTTTAGTTCAACATTCACTATGTAATAGTTTTAAAACATAGAACAGGAAATGCCACCAAAATTGTGACTCACATAAGTAGGAAAGCATACATTTGCAAAACCACTGACATGGGTCAACCCTGGGTCAGACAGGAGGTGTGGCTACTGAACAATGAAACTGGGCTTATGTCAAACAATAGCCTACACAAGTATACATACAAAATAGTATCAATGGGCAAACAAACAACCCGAGGAAGTTTTAACTCTGCTTGAATTAAATAGAATTAAATGAAAGCACTAGTCTCATTTATTTAACAGCCACACCTTCCTAAATTGCAGCCTTTGACAATTACATTAATTTGACCAGCAATTTCGATTTGAAATCGATTACTTGTTCGGTCCTTGCTCTTAGTCAGGTTTACAGAGAGACAAAAATAACTAAGCTTAGCTACCAGGCATGTTTATAATAGCAAAGTGATTTAGTTGCACAACATTAGCTCAGAATATCCTGGCACAGGTAGGTTTTTTAATTTCAGTCACATCAGTTTGATCAGCCTTGAGCAGCTGGCTTGAAGTGACCTAAATGCCTGGAGTTGGACCTGGATTGACGTTACTGTTGCAGCATGTAGTTAGATAGTAGTTTCTTAAGCAGGTAAAATCAAACAAGTACGAACTAATGTGTGCAAATATTATAAAATTCACTTTACAACTTCGCACAAAAACCTGTGAATACACGACCATGTGGTAACTTAGCAAAATCGCTTATTTACTGCGCCACAAGCTAACCTAGCCGAGCAGCTAAACTAGGTTAGCATCCTGCCTAGCTAACAGTTAGCTCTCAATGGCCAACTGTCTCAAGTTCAAGAACAAGTCCTGCTAGCAGGAGTCAGCTCTCCTCGTTCTTTGTGCACTCTGGGCAAAGTACTGGCACTAAATAGTAGGTTGACTTGTGTTTTACCTGCGTATTTGCCCCGCTCTGCAAAGCATGTTGGTCGCTGAATGGGTAGACAACGCTGGTAACTGCCCTTGAAATGTGCAATTTCAAGTTGACAGCGCGGTGGACCGTACCATTATCATCATATGGGGGTCTTCAGGGGAGTGTGCAAGAATTAAATGAACCTCAACGGTGGCAACTGAAACCACTACTCTTTACATAGATACTGATAGTGTCTATATACCGATGCTTGTTGCGGAAACATCTTCATATACTAAAATAAATGCAACCATGATATTCTGCATTTTACTTTACCCCTTCTATATCATTTTTCAACTCAGCCCTCTGGTTGTGGCCTTAATAAAGGAGCATTAGATCATGAGTGTGTAGACTAAGTGTGAGTCCTGAATAATAGCTGTTGCATATTTTCATTTAAATAATGTACTCACTCACTACTTGTCTATTTATTATATTATAATTCCATTTTCAAGTTATTGAAAAAAATAACACTCAACATAAAATGTAGTAAAGCCATAGAAATTGTAAATATTTGGTCCAACTAAGCTGCATAATTACCATAATTATAAAAACAAAAATCAAAGAGTCACGTGAACCTTTCCTCTACCACATCAGATCAGAGGCAATACCAGAGATCGTCTATATTAAGGAGGATGAATCACCAACGAGACCTCAGTATTTAGGGGAAAAAACAACAAATTTTCAATGTGCATTCCACAAATAAAGACTTTGAACATGACACCAAACAAGCAAGGATTTCCATCATAATGGAAAATGATATTGCAAAATGAATTTAAGTAACATTGTAAATATAAACTTTTATATTACTTTATAGCTTTGCTACACCTTATTTTTACTTGACCTGTAACACTGTCTATTTGACTTGCAACTCTTGATAAAAAAAAAATTAAAAAATCCTTTGTATTTGTTTTAGTGTTTGTTGTTATGCACCAAAAATACAAGTAAAACTCCTTGTATGTCAAAAGTTTCTGGAATATAATACAGATTCTGAGAGTGTTAGTAGTTAAATAGAAATCCAGTAAAAAATAAAAATAAAATAAAATAAAATAAAAATAAGAAATCAAATGAGAATACAAGTATAAAAACAAAGTAAAGAATAGTGCCTAAATAAAATAATACAATAAGTACAAAAAATTTGCTAAATGACTAGTAGATGTTGGTAGTTATTGCACCAGGTAAGGATTGCACATGATATTGTAAGTCCAAAAGTCCAATATTTCACATAAAGTCAGAACAAACAAACCAACCAACCAACCAACCAACCAACCAACCAGCCAGCCAGCCAGCCAGCCAGCCAGCCAGCCAGCCAGCCAGCCAAACAAACAAACAAACAGACAAACAAAAAAAACTTCCACAAAAACAACAACTTTCTTATTTCACATAGGACATTTTTACTCAGAGTGTATATTACACTTATCGTCCATTTAGCATTTTATATTTTTCTTATTGTTTATTTTTACTTACTACATATTTTTTGCTTATTTATCTGTATTTATGGTGGTGGTAACTTGACTCTGTCTGCTGTAACAACCGAATTTCCCCTCAGGGATTAATAAAGTATTTCTATTGTATTCTATTCCTATTCTAACAACAACAACAACAACAACAACATAAATTACAATTGAGGAGCTGGAACCAGACACTTTTGACAAAAAAATAACTTTTGGATTTCTACTGTCAAAATTTACACCAGCTGATTGACTGTTATAATTGTTAATGATTATTTACTTTGTTGGATCAACCAATCACACAGCTTCAAAGAGCACTAAGTTGTGTTTCATTCATACTTTTGTATCCCAAACCTAAAATATAGTACATTATAAGCAAAAATCAGAGCATATTCGAATATGTGATCTTTTATATATATATATATATATATATATTAGCCCAAAACCTGTTCATTCTTCAATGCTACTACAGATTTATCCCACCGCCCCTGCTTGTACGTCGCAGACAGATTTTACAGTCCAGAAAACGCCGCGGAGTGATATCTCTGTCTCCTTCCTATCTCTGGCGGCGCTCTGCAGCAAGCCGAGTGCAGCGCAGCAGTTCATCCAGAGCCATTCTGTTCTACCGTCGGCGAGGAAGATGATGGTGACCACGCCGAAGCGAGACTACTACATATAATATCAAAGCTAAAAATCCAACGTGGTCGCAGTTTTCCGCCTCGTAACGAATCCGCGACACCGAGAGGTTCCAGAAACATCGAAGGAAGCGGGTCAGGTAAGTGTTTTGACGTCCGAAGGCCCGATATCTGCAGCCAAGAGCCCGCTAGTTTCAGGAAAAGGAGCGCAAGGGAGGGAGTCATTTCCTTCACCGCCATTTTGCGATAACAAGGAGCCGAAAACAGAGCCAAGAATTACATGCTGCCGGGCGAAACATAAAGGAAATACTTTAGCTAAACTCTACCGTTTCTTACTGTCTAGCTATTTTGTCAGCGGATGCTAAATGTTATTAGCACTTAACGTTGGTTAGCTTATTTTGTGTTGCTCGCTGTGCGTTGCTGCTGCCAGCCACACCAGCTAACATTAGGATCCACTATTAACTGCTAATGTTAACTTTCATTTGGTCGACCAGCTAGTTAACTCAGTCACCACCAACCCACTGTGTTATTTATTAGTCGGATAGCAGCAGCCTTTATAGCATTTTAGCTAAGTTGTCATACATGTCATATTTTACTGCGTGCTTACAGCCAATGCGTTACAGCTTATAAGATGATGCAGCCGATTCAGCGCACGACTCCATAATCACTGATGATTTTCTGTCATGTATTTACTCCTAGAATTCAAAATGACCAACGAGGAGCCTCTACCCAAGAAGGTGAGTGTCTTTATGTAGTTAATTCATTTTTTATCGTGTGTCTTGAGCCCCTTTAATGTTAATAAATGTGAATAGATTGCTTTGTCTAACCAGTTTCTGATTTTTTTCCCCCACAGGTTCGCCTCAGTGAATCTGACATGAAGACCCTGACCAGAGAAGAGCTGTGTACGAGGTAGATAAAAGCTGTCTTGATGGTGTTTAATTATACTGTGGGAACATTTGATCTGTTTGGGTCGAGCTGTTTACTCACACTCTGCTCTTCATAGGTGGAAGCAACATGAAGCGTATGTCCAGGTCCTGGAGGCGAAATATGCAGAGCTTTGTTGTAAGTACATTTGATGCATTAATCCAGTTTGACATGGCCATGTTTTTTTTCTCTCGCTTGCACTAATCACTATGTTATGCACATTTTGTCACTACTTTTGGTTGGAGGGGAGTTTTCATCTTCTTCTGATGCGTTTGCCATTCTGTCCCTTTTATTCCCGTCTTAGCCAACGATGTGCCAGGGCTGAAGGAGTCGGAGGAGAAGCTCAAGCAGCAGCAGCAGGAGTCTGCGCGCAGGGAGAACATCTTGGTCATGCGACTTGCCACCAAGGAGCAGGAAATGCAAGAGTGCACAGTAAGTATCTATGCCTTTTCTTTCTTTATGCTTTTGTTTTTATTTTGTCTCAGTTAACAAACTTGAGGTAGTCCCCCTAAATTGATACTGCACACTTCTAACAGTGTTGTTGTTGCCCAGGGCACCTCTTTGAGCATGACTGAGCTCTCTCTTTCTCTAGTTACAAATGCTTGGTCATCAGTAATGCTCTATGAATGAGTAATGATGAATTACAGCGTGCAAATATTGCTTATCTCTTAGAAGTCCAGCCGTTCTGGTGCTGCAGCCGACCATTACTTTCTTCATTCATTAGTCAGTTTATTATTATTTTTTGGGGGGTCAGTGTTTCTTGATAAATTGGCTGAAGTGGTAAATGTGCCTGTTATATATGATCCTGTATGAAGAAAGTAATATTGTGTCATTGCAGAAAACAAGAAACAGCGTGTCACCAAATGTTTTGTACTGTTACTTGAATAGTCGTGTATCAGAATTGGAATCTTCTAACTTTCTCTCAGTAAAGTGTTGACATTATACCAGCACAACACTGTACCTTGTGGTCATTGAGGATAATGGAAAGTAGGCTAAAGGTAAATTGTGTCGAGGAGGGCATCCGTTGCTCTTATCAGATTGACAGCTCAGTGGATCAACCAGTGGCTTAATGGCAGCACATGCCATTCTTAAAGAGGGACTGAGGTGAGCTCAACACACACAGCCAGGTAGAGCTTTGAAAGATTTTAAACCTGCAACCCTGCAGTTGCTTTCCTTTTAACCCTTTAAACTGCAAAACCTATGACTTAATTTTCAGCTGAATCGCCTGAAATGCTAAGTTGGTTGTTTTTGAGGCACACTGGTTGTACTTTTTGCCTTTTATGTAAATGTCTTCAAATATATTCTTGGGGAGATCACACCTTTGACTTTGGCTGGTGAGTTTGGTTGTTTTTGAGTTATTGTGCTCAAACAGGAACATGTATAATAGTTGTTGGAATGCAAGTACATTGTGATTTAATGGAAAATTACAATGAATAATTAGGACTAAATATCTTTGCAAGTATTTTATGTTGAAAGTATCTGAATTTATATCTAAGTACTGCTCAGAACTGCTGAATTATATCATTTAAAAAGGCAACATGCAGAAATTGCTTGAAATTTCCTAGCCTGTAGATTCAGAATACAAATTGAGATCAGATGACTGTATATTACATCTGGGCATGATTTTATAGATTGTTGGGGAAGTATAAATGTGACTACTGGCAACTCAAGTCAAAATTAAGGATTAGCTCAACAATCATAAAACATTTCTTCATCTTTACCCATCACTGACACGTGTTTGTTGTATCCCGCAGACGCAGATCCAGTACCTCAAGCAAGTCCAGCAGCCGAGTGCAGCCCAACTGCGGTCATCCATGGTGGATCCGGCCATCAACTTGTTTTTCCTCAAAATGAAGGCTGAACTGGAACAGACTAAAGACAAACTGGAGCAGGCCCAAAATGAACTGAGTGCCTGGAAATTTACACCTGATAGGTAAAGACAATCAAAATAACTCCCCCCTCAAAAAAAAAGTCAAGACTTCCTCACGCCCCCCACCCTCACTCTCACTGCAGGCATGCAGGAACAATGGTGGGGGGGAAGGCTGACAAATGCTGTACTCACCACGAGACTCAGACTTTACAGAAAGCCAGTCACTGCAAAACAAAACTGTTTTTGTACTCTTGCACTGTGCCAGCTACATATCACATAACCTAAAGAGAAAAGACAGTATGGTCAGGTGACACTTGTGTTTCAGCTCTCTCCCCTCGTATCCCCTCACCGTCCAAGGGCCTGAAGGAGTCCGGACTGTTCCTGAAGAGGTGGTCACTCACATGCCGACATGGATATGCCCTCCCCGCCCCCTCAGCTCAAACCAGACAGTTCACATATTAACTAGGGGGGGTTATGGTGGAGGTTGAGTCAGGCAGGGAGCATCCCTAGCCTAAAACAGCAATTGAACATTTTAAAGACAGTTCCCATACTCGCTTTATAAAGACATTTAACTGTGGATTACACCACACAAATACCTGCTAGTCTGCCTGAGAAATGTAAAGACTTTTTGGACAGTCTAGATATATTCCAGTAACATGAGGAAAGTTTCTAGGATTTAAAAGTAAGACTTTGGGGGGGAAGAGCCACTAGAAATGACATTAAGACTGTGAGCGGAGCCAGATCCTCGGTCCACAGAGGGCTGTGGTTCAGGCATGAGGGTCCAGTCGCCTGTGTCTTTGAACATGGGCCTACACACGGTAGAGTGTATTTACATGTTTTATTTTGTGATTTGTTTATTTTTATTGGTATTTAATTTGATCTTTCTCTTGTTTCTCTGAGACAAACACTTACTGCAGTGTGTGTGAACCAGGAAGCACGATTGGCCTTTATTGTGTACTCTTGAATAATTACTTGCACAGGTTTTAATAATGAATTAAGCTTTGCTTAATTTGTGAGATGCTGAAACACACTGCTGTAGGTGCACTGAGTCCTGTTTTCAAGTTGTGAATGCAGATGTCTTTAACAAGTCATGTTATGAGTTGATGAGAATGTATTTATTGTATTTCTGTGTATTTTTGTGATTGACCAAACAATCTCTCCCTCAGCCATTTAAGCTAATAGCTGGTTAGACTTTAATTTCCTGCCAGTTGTGGCTCAGGTCTTTAGCAAATGTTCATACAATGAATCCCTCATGGAATATGTTTTGTTTTCCCTGTCTTAAAAAACTAATTTATACTCGGATCTCTGACACTGAAGTGAGACCATGAGGTTTAAAGTGGCAGTGTATGTATGAGAAGCTTACTGCTAATTGCCTCTGAGCACTAAAAAAAATCATGGTTACGATAACTACTACTGGAGGAGAAATGCAGTAAATGCAGTTAAATAATTGATGTAAATGCATAACTACATTTTATTGACAACAAGTAAGAGCAAACATTCTTAGTCTGAGCTATTTTTAAAGTGCTATCATAACTTTTAATGACTACTTCTGCTTTAATAGGATGCAGTTGCAGAGCTATTTAGTTTAACAGTTAATATCTCTGGCCAGATGACTTCCATAGGCATTTATAGACTAAATGGATGGCAGTTGAATATGGTTTTAAATAATGTATGTGTTATTTGTGTGCAAATTCGGCATCCTGAGTAGGGACTTTTAAAAGTATGACCACAGTCACTGCTAATGTAAGATTAACAGGTGTACCAGACTGTTGCACTATTCCTTGACCTGTTGTAACACTGAGAATGCAGCACCTTGGGCTATTTTCATTTTACTGTTCCAACACTTTCTCCATGTATTTGAAGTGAAGACCAAACCAGTGCCTGGTCCTGCAGTGCACGTTTTCTATTTGCTACTCATAGTTAAGGGTTGGTACTTAAATTGTAGGTTTTCTTGCAGCATGTCATTCTAATATATCTGCTGTTATATTTTGCACTCTGCTTATTTTTCACATTCAGGGATGTAACGAGTGTCTGAGATTGAAAATTTTGTAGTGATTGAATTGCTAGAACTTCAAAAGTAAAATTTTTAAAACACTTCTTCAATGCACATCCTGGTAAATTAAGTTGGAGTGTAACAATGGGTGCATTAGTTCCATCGAATTGTCAGTCTAGGCTTGTTTTGAGTTTCAGCCACATTCAGGATGATAGATTTTTAATGTCTATTCATGACTTAATTTCACTTAAAGATGAAAGTCATTTCATACTTTGGATCTTTTACAAGAACTAAGTAACATGCATTTGTCCAGGACAGATCTGTGTCATTGGATTCTTGATTATTTTTATATTGCAATGGAGTCTAATAGATTTAATGAAATTTGTGTTTTGACAAAAGTCATTTAGGGACCACCAGGTCGAAGAGTTACTGTTGACCCTTGGCAAATTGGGAAGTGGGTCAGGCAACTGGAACAAATACTTGCCATCTTTTTACCTGTTGTGTTTGTGTCCTGGTTCACTGTGTGATGTGAGACTTGTTTCCCTTACAGCCAAACGGGGAAGAAACTGATGGCCAAGTGTCGAATGCTGATTCAGGAAAACCAGGAGTTGGGTCGGCAGCTGTCCCAGGGACGCATCGCCCAGCTGGAGGCTGAGCTGGCCCTGCAAAAGAAGTACAGCGAGGAGCTCAAGAGCAGCCAAGACGGTGAGAATACAAGAAGCATCTACATCTTACAGCTTGGCCAAGTGTGACTGCATGTCATGTACACCTTTAATTTTGGGAGTTAATTTGGTTCTTTGTTTGTTCCTGCTTTGTCACTCCCAGAGTTGAATGACTTTATCATCCAGCTAGACGAGGAGGTAGAGGGGATGCAGAGCACCATCCTCGTCCTGCAGCAGCAGCTAAAAGACTCCCGTCAGCAGCTCTCTCAGTCTCAGGGGGCTTTGACTGGAGCAGGACCCAGCAGGACTTCACCCACTGCTTCCAGCTCATCCGCTGAACCATCCACTCAGCCTGAGCAGGCCAGTGCACCCTCTGAACCAATGGGCAAAGACTACGGGAGGGTCTCCAACGGTCCAAGCAACGGCAACTCATCCCAGAGGAGCGAGACCACTACGCCCAGCCTGTACCGGGAGGTGAGCAGCACCGAGGAAGACTTTCCCATGTCCCCGATGGTCTCCAGCCCCGGCGAAGCTGAGACCAAACTGTCCAACCACTCGGAGGAGGCTCCAGGGAGTCAGACTGCTGCAGGGAGAGTTGGAGGACCCGTGGGTTTCGGGAGCCAGCTGAGTGCAGGGTATGAGAGCGTGGACTCTCCGACAGGCAGCGAGACATCATTGACTCAGCACTCGAATGACACAGACTCCACCACCGACCCCCACGAGGACAAGGCTGCCCTGGTAACCAAGGGCACCAGGACTGCAGGGTCACGGCACGCTCAGAACGGCCTGGACTCCAGCACGAGCGACAGTGCAGTTTTGTAATGTACTTTGACATGTACTGTTCTGTTTTGTTTTTCATTTTTTTTATACAATATACAAACAAGGCAACAAATGCATAGTCTGTAACACAGCACTGCTGTCCAAGACGTTTTGTTTTCACCCTCCTCCCCCCCCCCTGCCTATCGTGATGCCTCTGTCACACTTGTGTTGCTAAACGGGGATATAACAGGAATGGGTTAATGTTAGATTTAAATTGCGTGGATGTATGATTTAAAACTAGTATGTTTCATTCTGATGTTTATTTGAGCACGTCTATGCTGTTCTTGTTTGAGCTCTTGACACTGAAATCAGGCATCTGGTGTTGTAACTCATCATCAAAAGTCAGTAAAATCACTGAATTACAGTAGCTTCGCAATATTCAAGAAGGTCATTTTTAGATGTTGGCCTGTGTTTTTTTCTTTCTTTTTTTTAGTGCAATTTTAATTTTTCATTGACAAAAATTCTGTTTCAAAGATTCTGTTAAATTGTGAGTAGTTCATATGCGATGTTCATATTATTCTGACTTCAGTCCTTTTCATGTACTGACCAAATACCAATAAAGATTTTTAATACTATAGAGTGAAACCCATTATTAGTAGCTAGCAATACATTAGTTTGGAAACTCAGGATTACTTTACAACAACATACAAACTGCTGGGTTACAGGGGCATGAACACTGAACCGGTATTCAACATTTTTAGTTATGATAAAATAAGTGCATGTAAAACTAGGGACTAATTCTGTGACAACAATGCAATGCATATATATAATTTCCAGTTTCGTGAGGATAATTTGAATAAGTAGAAGCCTGGAAAGGTAGAAAGGAACTGGCAATAGACTAATAGAAAATCCAAAATCTAGAAACCTGTGTCATGTATTTTTATCTTAACCAATTTTTCCATAAATGTAAGAGTGTTTTCCTGATTATCCAGATCAAAATGACAGAATAAATACAGTGTACTTTGATTAAAAATCATACAAAATGCTCAAATATAAATAATACAATGCCAGAGGCTGTAGATGTTTATGTAACACATTCTTAAAGGAGTCCACCTCAATACAGTTCTTCTATTATCCTCCCAGACACACGGGGGCGCTGTGGGTCCCTCCAGTTCCACTTTAATAAAACCCTCAGACATCCATGCAGTGTGTCAACAGAGCACAGTGCAGTTTGTCCAGACAGGAACAGGACTCTGAAGGCAGATCTCCACCTCCAACCTTCCTTCTAACAAAATGAACACCGACCCTGTTGTGATTGTTTCTGCTGCCCGGACACCGATAGGTAAATAAGTAAAATATCGCAGATTTATTGGTGGAAGTTTACTAAACATTTACTGTTTCTACACTGTGGCAAGTAGCTGCTGTCAAATTAGCTGCAACTGGGATTAAATCAGCTCTGTAGTTATTTAGTTTTTCATTGTACTTATTTGTTTATTGTCCCTCGAGCAGCATTTCCTGGTAAATGTGTCGTTTTTAATTTAGCAAAGTGGTCTCTGTCCTTCAATTAAATACGCGGAGTCTGGCAGAGCTGTGATTGGTCGGTTCCAGTGTCCGGAGTATTCCCTGGCCGCTAATTGGCTGACGGGTTGTAGTGCGACAGAGCGGCAGTCTGCTCCTATTGGCTGGCTGCAGGTCGTCCTGTGTGATGTGACTGAATTTATTTGTCAGAAAACCAGTGTTCTAAGTAAATGACAGTGACAAATTGATATTATTGATAAATCTGAAAAATAATATCAGTATCACCTGCAGTATTACTTTTCTCAGTAGTTTGTGCAGCATCAGTCTCAGCATCATGTCAAATCACTTTATCTTCATGTGCGATATTTAGTTTTCGTGTACAACTTGTCAGTGTAATGTGCAGTATTTCATTTTTCATGTGTAATATTTCATTATCATGCGTGATATTACTTTACTACTTCAGAATCATCACTACTATTACTTATTCTAGCTTACCTATTTTTATTTAAAGGAATGTGTTGTACTTGTATCGTATTGTTTTTCTATTAGGCAGTGCATTTTCTCATGTTATCATTTTATTTTCTGATTTAGTTTCCCCTCACATTGCCAGTTTACAGTTAACATATGCACACATTGCTTTATTCTTGACAAACTGAATATTAACATTTTGCTTCTGCAGCAGTTTTAATGTTATGTTGAATTGTGATTAATTGTTACAGTTGTTTAATCAGTCTAACAGAAAGCACTATAAGGTTTCAACAGTTTAAAGCTTCAGATTTCTATGTTTTACATTATCTTAAATGTCTTTTGAATTTTGGTCTGTTGAATTAATGAGGCAATGTAGGATATTTGGGCTGGTGAAGGGCATTTTTTTCTTTCTTTTTTTTGACATTTTAGAGACTACTAGATTAATAATTAATCAAGATACGATTTAGTAAATTAAAGAAATCTTTCCATTTGTGCGAAAACAGTGAAAACCACCAAGCATACAGTTGGTTTTAGGGGCCAAATGTCTTCATACTGCCTGCTTCTTGTTATTATCAAATCAATATTACAAAATCTGACAATAAAACAATATAACAGTAAAATCTACACTCCTTTACTGGGAAAATATTAACATCTTAAGCCATTTTATCTCAACAGTGCATCATAAGGTTGTCACAAAGTTACTTTATGATGCCACTTTAATAACTTTCAATTTTTCTGAAGGGTCCTTGAATGGTGCTCTGTCCACGGTGCCTCTCCATGACCTGTGTTCAGTGGTGATCAAGGACGTTCTGAAGCGAGCTGGGGTCAAGCCAGAGGAGGTCTCTGAGGTTATCATGGGACATGTCCTAACAGCAGGTAAAAGCTCAGGACAGAGATAAAAGAAGGGCAGAGGTCCGATATTCATGTGTCACTTAAACAAATGTTGGTTAATAACAGCTTGATGTTCTACCCACTTAACTATTTTCAATTTTCTGTCTTTCAGGTCATGGGCAGAACCCGGCTCGTCAGGCCAGTGTCGGTGCAGGTATTCCTTACCCGGTCCCTGCATGGAGCTGCCAGATGGTGTGTGGTTCTGGGCTGAAGGCTGTGTGTCTGGGAGCTCAGTCCATTCAGACCGGAGAGTCCACTGTGGTGGTCGCAGGGGGCATGGAGAGCATGAGCAGGGTGGGTAATGAGACGAGGACTGTCAGAATAAAATTTAAAATTGGAAACGGATCACGTAATTTTAGAGTTTAACCAATATATCGGTTCACCGATATTGGCCTGGTATCGGTATATATGTTGTTCATTATGTGCTAATATATAAACTTTCTTTTGCTGTTCTTGCTGTTTGTGCTCTAAATCCATTGTTTACAATACTCAGCACTGTCTGCAGCACATGTAGCAGAGTACATATAAATGAGCAGATAGTGGTGCAGATTCTAGCTTCATGCTAAGTCGCTAACTAGATGGTGAAATACATTGTAGGAAAGTTACCAAACAATGACCTCATAATGTTTCCTTTATTAATATAACTCTAAAATACTATATATAAACAATATCGGCTGATATATCAACATCAGTATTTCTAAATCCCTAAAATCGGTATTGTTTGGGCTGTAATAGTATGTCCACTTTTAAGCCCTGCCAAGTAGGACAGTGCTTTAGGCTGTACAATGAAAGCTGTCAAGCACTTGTTGACTCATTATACAATCAGAAAGTACCAGATTACATAAGCTAATTGTTGCTGCTGTTAACAAAATTAATGTTATATCCATTGGTTAATGTCTATGGGTATAAATACTGTAGTGTCCTAGATGACAAGAGGTTTTAACTGGTATGTCTTTGTCTTCTCAGGCTCCTCACACAGTACAAATGAGAGCAGGAGTGAAGATGGGCGATGCCTCCCTGCAGGACTCCATGGTGGCTGACGGCCTGACAGATGCCTTCCACAACTACCACATGGGAATCACAGGTCTGGAGCTCTCTGATAGTTTTCCACAGCAGCCAGAGCAGTGCTGTGTATTACACTGTATTAATCAGTATTTCTTGTGATTAATCTTTACCAGCTGAGAATGTGGCGAAGCAGTGGAACGTCAGTCGGGAGGAGCAGGATCGCTTCGCTGTCCAGTCTCAAAACAAAACAGAGGCGGCACAGAAAGCAGGACACTTTGATCAGGAGATTGTTCCCGTCATGGTGCCGTCCAGAAAAGGCAAGTTCATCAGTGATTCTATCAGCTTGATTTCTATTTAAGACAAGAGGTCTCGTCTATCTTTGATGTCTAAGTGTTTCTCTTCCTCTCAGGTCCAGTGGAGGTGAAGGTGGATGAGTTTCCTCGACACGGCAGCAGCATGGACAGCATGTCCAAACTCAGACCTTGCTTCATCAAGGACAGCAGCGGCACAGTCACCGCTGGAAACGCTTCAGGTTTTAAAGTTATGAACTTTGATGTACGTTGATGATTATCCAGCTGTTATGTTTATAGTATTTAAAGCTGCTTGTGTCTTTTTACAGGTATAAATGATGGAGCAGCAGCAACTGTCCTGATGAGCCAATCGGAGGCTGTGAAACGCGGCGTTAAACCGATGGCCAGAATTGTATCGTGGGCTCAAGCTGGCCTCGACCCCTCTATCATGGGAACTGGACCAATACCAGCCATTAGGAAAGCGGTGAGAAGACAGCAGAGATGAAATCTAACACAGAATTTGTTTCTGTTTCTTTTTAATTTATTTTCTTTTACCATGTCTCTTAGGTTGAGAAAGCAGACTGGAAGCTGGACCAGGTTGACTTATTTGAGATTAACGAAGCATTTGCTGCTCAGTCGGTCGCTGTGGTCAAAGAACTTGGCCTGAATGCAGACAAGGTAATTCCCCAAAAGTCATATTTAGTCACATTTTTCAGTTTTATATACTATTTTTCTCATCAGAAGTGAATGCTTTTCACCTGAAGAACTGCAGTGGAAAGATATTAGATCTACATTATTGCCAGAACTACTATTTTCCATCTAGTGAGAATTTCTCTTGGAGTTTATCTGTACAGTAAAATGTCTCGTCTTCTTGTGGTTTGTCTTCTGTCCAGGTGAATGTGAGCGGCGGTGCCATCTCTCTGGGTCACCCGATCGGCATGTCTGGCTGCAGAGTGCTTGTCACCCTGCTGCACGCTCTGCAGAGGACTGGAGGAAATAAGGGAGTGGCGTCCCTCTGCATTGGAGGAGGGATGGGTGTCGCCATGTGTGTGGAGAGGGTTTGACATGAATACCTAATGCTGCTGAACAGATTGCACTTGATCTCATTGTTTAGTTTTTTTTTAATGGATAAGGGACAATGACACTTAATGTTTACACTGCACGGTCAAAGACACAGTTTACCCGACTTCTTCCTGTCAATGTACTTGAGGCTAAAGTGAGTCCATGTTGTGGTCTTATCCAGCAGTAGCTCACCATTCTCACTGTGACTTTCATTTAAATTCAACCTTCCTCAGGTTTTATCTGTTGAAGACTTAATGTTAGATCGTAAATATCTTGTTGGTACGAATGCAATGTAATCTACTGTATACTGACAGCTTCTACATATATCAATAGTAATTTAAGATTCTTACAACCTGATTATAGGTGTACTAAATTAGTGCAGGTAGTAGTTGTTGGCAAGAAGACAGTTAAGAATGGATGTTTACTTTAAAACCAGCTGTTTTCAGTTACCTATACAACTCAAGAGTGAAACACTAAAAACTTTAAAGGCCAGCTTTTAGTGCTCAGAATGAACATGCTTCCTTCTATGTAGATCATAATTTTTAACTTGTGGTGTAATTTATTGAGACTTGTTCAAAGCATTCCAATATCTTCACTTATGGAATAAATGGACCTTCTCTCTCTGATCAATCGTGCAGAAAACAGCCTTGAAACACAGTTAAGTGCCAAAAGGTTAAGTATGCCAGCCTTCTCTAGCCTCGTGCTTCCTGTACATGGGAATGTTTGCAAACTGTTTTTTTTCCTGTCATCTTGCTGTTTGACATATCAATAAAATAATTATAAGCCATAGTCTGAAACTTTGTGAAACTCTTTAACTTAAGCGAACAGAATAACCACCGCTAAGCCAGTTTGAATTACCAAATCAACGGCCATTTACAACCATTGGAGCTTTATTAAGTGTCCAAAAAAAAAACATCACTTACAGTTCCTCTGGAGGCGAGAGGGAGTGGAGGGAGAACAGTAAACAGGCAAAGTGCACAGCCTAAACTAGAGCGACAGCCATGAAGAGCTCCTTATGTATAAATACAGACGTTGAACCTATGGGGACCAATCAGAGCCTTTTAACCCTCCAGAGATCCTGATGCCACGGCATCCTGGTATGAATGCCCGCCCTCCTTCGGCTCTGGGAACAGTTTGATGAGGTCGTCTATGCGGAGGATGGTGATGGCAGCCTCGGTGGCAAACTTGAGGCTCTTTGTCTTGACCATGGTGGGCTCGTACACACCAGCCTGACGGTTGTCTCTGGGTTTGCCGTTCACCAAGTCCAGACCAATCCTAAAGGACAAAAAGATAGTTCAATACAGAGTTTGCATTGTCTCTGACAAAATATAGCTTGCAACAAAAGATCCTGTTAATTTCATACTGCTCTGTCAGAAAAAATGTTTCTTTTTAATTTTTTAATTTAAATGTTTTTTATTTTATTTTTTACTTTCTGCCTCTACTTCATTTGGGTGGTAGCAAAAGGAGGTTGGTTGTAGAGGTACAACTAAATTTTCTTAATTGTCTTGACTATAAAATATAATCTTATTTGACTTCCATCTTCAACTCAAACCAGGTTGTTTACATGTTATCTACTTGTTTGTCTACCAGGAGCCCCTAAACAGCATTAGTTAAAAAATTTTGTAGCTGCTGTCATCATACCTTAAAAACATGACTACATAGACAGCACATACACCTAAAGGGCAGTTGCAAAACAGATATTTCAATTTCATAATTGGTGCACAAAGGCAAGACTCACCACTTGAGATTCTTGCGTTCGGGGTTAACCTGAGCCTCATTGTGGAAGGCCCGAAGCTTGGCCACCAGGTCAGTGGAGTCCTGTGCTGCGTTCACAGCCAGCGTCTTGGGGATGACGAGGAGAGAGCGAGCAAACTCAGCAATGGCCAGCTGCTCTCTGGAACCCTGAAGAGATATAAAGTGACAAGTTCAATTTCAGCTTGAGGGGTTTACTTTCAAAAAGAAACCACCAACAGCTACAAGCTTGACATTTTCTCAGTATAAAGCTCACCATGCTGGTAGCATAGTTCTCCAGGTAAATTGACAGCGCTGCCTCCACAGCACCTCCTCCTGGGACTACAGACTTGGACTCCAGCACCCTCTTGACCACACAGAGAGCATCATGCAGTGAACGCTCCATCTCATCACACATGAAGTCATTAGCTCCACGCAAAATGATGGAGGCTGATGTGCGTGCTTTGGTGCTGAGGAGATAAAAAGTTGGAGAAAACAGCAAAAGTACAATTAACAGGGATCAGACTGTTTTGACTTTAGATGCAGAAACATATGAAGTACTTTAAATCCAATTTCGAGCAAAACACATCGATTCGAATATCGGACGACTATACAATGACACGCCCTTTTCCAACATCATATAACATCAGTATACACTGGCACTTGTCCTGTTTTAAAGTTTATCTGGGATTCAATTAATCCAAGAAAAAGCAAGTCCTCATTATTGAAGCTTTTTCATCCTAATATTAAACATGACCTATGGTAACACAAATAAATCACACTGGGTATCTCATGTCACTCAAAATTGGCTGTTTGACTTATTTTAAAAAAAAATCTCATTTGTTTCTAAAGTAAAGATGAGGAGAGACATTATGAACCCGTTTTCAGTCAATATGAAATACGTTACAAGCCTATAGAAATTCTTGCAGGTGAAACTGGACAAACAAAACTATTTTAGGGCTGACTGACTCTTAAAGATTGAATACAGACATGAAAACACTCACATGCCTAACAACCCTTAATGCAACACTATGTAGATTAGATGACTGTGTTACACTGGTACTACCAAGTCAAACTGAATATCTGATGGTGTGAACAAATATGTCTCATCCTCTAACATAAAGCAGGCTTCACCTTTTAAAACCTAACATCCTGAAAGAAAAAGTGTCTCTCCTGACCACAACGATTCACGGTAAACACAGCGGCTGCCAGAGCTTCAGAATAGGCTCACTGACTTGTTTTACATCTAACATAACTATAAAACACGTTAATATAGTTGCAGTTCTTACTTCTTGACAAGGATGAGCTCATCGTCACAGACTCGCTCCTGCACAACCTCCTCAGCTTGGCCAAGCATGGTGGCCTCAAATGACTCCTCCCCTTCCAGGTTGGTCAGAGAAGGGCAGAGGGTGGCTAAGAATGGACAAACAAAGAAGGTGTGATCAAATACACATTTACTGGTGCAGGACATAAAAACATGCACACGCAGTCATTCAAAAGCCCATCAGCACAAACTGCTACTTCCTTCTTACCTCCTGTTGCCTTGGCGATGCGTTTGAGGTCCCTCTTGAGAACCCTCCTAACTGCCATGGCTCCTACATCCACAAAATACTTCAGACACATATCATCTATGCCGCCGGTGGTCAGAACAACATTTGCGCCTGCTGCCAAAATCTTCTGGATCCTCTCCTTGGTGATATCAGATTCCCTGGAACCAAACAAACAAAAAAAAAATCTATATTGTTTTTGTTTCAACTCCGATACTCCAGATAACAAAATTACAATAATTCATCGGCAATGATCCTGCAACTCTATACATGGCTCTACAAAATCAGGAACACAGTATAATACAGTGTGACAGTACCGCATGCCATTTTAGAGCTTTGTTATCAACTTTGCAAACAAACTACAGATATTATAAAGTATGATTACAAAGACATATCATGCACAATCAGTGTCCAGCCACCAGTAGTGGTCCTGCAGCTCAGAGAGAAGCTGCTGCCCTAACTTGTGGCTGCTTATGTTTTCTCCCACGCGTATCACTGTGTGTACTACAGTTTCAGCACCACAGCAAAATTAAATGGGATGTTTCATGAAGTTGTGTGTGGATATGAAAAAGCAAATAAGAGAAATATTCCATAACGCACCTTTGTCTGATCTGGTCAAGCTTCTCTGGGTCGTTGATAATGACTTGGACTCCCATCTTCATTTTTGTCTTCTGTAGGCTGAAGTCCAGGCAGGCAATCTTGGCATTAACAACACGCTTCACCATGCCTTTGGACAAAACAACAACACACATTCAACATTGAAAATGTCTACACAACAGTACCAGATCAAATAGCACTGAAAGAAACGTTTTTATGTTTTATTTCCAGCAATTATTCTATTGTCTGGCCAAAAGAAGTGCCACAGTTAACAAAATGCTGTGACTGAATTCCTTTCAGAGCCAGTGTACTGTCTCCCACGCGTATCACTGCATACACCACCAGGCAAGACATAGCAGCAAATTTAAATGGGAGTTTAATCAGTAGCGTTTGTGTAGACAGCTTTGCATAATGTGGTTCAATAAATCCACACATTAACTTACATTTTAAATCTGTGAGTGTCCGGCTTTGTGACAAACGTACCTTGTGAACCAACCGTGCAGTTCAGTGCGTATCCGTTAACCAAGTAACTCTCTTTCTGGCTGCGTCCGTGGGCTTTCAGCACATTAACAGAGTTGATGGGATATTTGGCCACTCCTTTGCCGTCCACAAACTTCACAGCCAAGGTAGCATCCACCACCATGTTGGCAAAGAAGTCTGAATCACTGAAGGCTTGGTGTCAAGGCAAATAGATGCAAGAAAGGAACAACTTTCTCTACACACATAAAATGTAAACACAGCCAATTACAAATTGTGCTAATTTCCTGCCAGTTCATACACATATCCAGGATACACTCCAATGATTTTGGAAGACATGGAGGTCTTGGCTGCATTGATTAGGCATTCTCTTCCCAGGTCATCTGTCCCAATGGTGAGATTCTCATTAATGTAGCGCACTGCTTCTCTAGAAGATGAAGAAAAAAACAAGTTTGACCATTAGAAAACTGAAATAAATCCTTGTCTTTTATAAATTATGTATTTGCATAATCTTACTTGCAAGCCAGACGATATCCACTGATGACTGACGTGGGATGAATCTTCTGCTTCACCAACTCATCTGCACTTTTTAGCAACTCTGCAGCAAGAATTACCTTAAAAATGTAACAAAAATGCAACATAAGAAAAAAACTAGTGACCAGTTTAATTTTCAAACAGAGGCTGGGCTCACACTACATGAGTTTTGGGCTGTTTCCCCTTTCTAACAAACAGATTTGCTAAAAAGGCTAAGAATAAAGACTGTGCAAATTAGTGATGTGCAAAAACAATCATATATGTCCATTTATGTGCACGTATGTGTCCGGTTAGCCAGCAATTTCAAAAATAAAGTGCAGATGTTATGTTTATCTCTGTGAGGAGGCGTTGAAGAGTCGTATGGCCTGTGGGAGAAACGACTTCCTCAGCCTGTCAGTGGAGCAGGATGGAGACAGCAGCCTGTCACTGAACACACTCCTCTGCCTGATGATGGTGCTGTGCAGAGGGTGGTGGGCATTGTCCATGATGCAGAGCAGTTGTGAAAAGTGAAAAGTTTACACATCCAGACTTAAACCTCTCCAACAGATCCCAGACTTATCAGGGCTGCCCTGATGAATATGAAACGACTGAAATTT
Organism: Chromis chromis; assembly: GCA_900302755.1. Lineage (NCBI taxonomy): Eukaryota > Metazoa > Chordata > Actinopteri > Pomacentridae > Chromis > Chromis chromis. The sequence goes on from OMNN01096577.1 coordinate 30,161, forward strand.
ACAAGTGAAAATCGTGATGGGTAAGATTACAGTGATTCTAGCCTTTGAGCGTAATGTTAGCTACAGCCAATAGAAATGATCGATAAATTCTCCCCTACAGTTATTGCCGAGGAGTAGACAACCCATGCTGACCACATCTCCCCTACAATCGTTTCCATCCAGACTTGCTAAGCCTTCTGCTTTAGTTTTTTTCCTCACTGAAAAATATTACTATCATTATAATTCCAGCAAGTTGTTGTTGCTCCACACTTATTTTTTATCTGCTCCCCCATAAGATCACATTAGAGAGAGAACTGCTCCCTGATCGCTCACTCTGGCTCAATAATCTTAAAACATCCCGTCACTGTTTTCAAACCTTTTAGTGTGTGCATCAAAGAGAGGAATATCTGAAATGTCTCCTTATGTGCAACCAGATTTATCTTGGGGCTTTATGACTCTAGCAGTGTGAACCCAGAGTATTTTGTTAAACCAACAACAAAACTACAAGTTATGGATTTTACACTGTGCCCTCCTTTCATTAGGAGTGGCAGAGATGAGGCTGCTCAACCCCTTCAGACTGCGAAGGACAGTTTCTCTTTCCTGTTAGCATAGCCACACATCCGTAATAAGAGGCAGATGCACGGTACTAAAACAGGATATTTACTTTCTGCACCTCTGTATGATGCACAAGCCCAGAAATAACATGTAAGAAAACTGCACACTTCATTCTCTCTGTGGGCTGAAAAAGAGCTAGTGGCAGCTGCTGATCCTACTCACCACAGATGTCGTCCCATCTCCGACCTCCTTGTCCTGCAGGTCAGCCAGCTCACACAGGACCTTGGCAGCTGGGTGCTCCACTTCCAGCAGCTTCAGGATGGTTGCTCCGTCGTTAGTGATGGTCACGTCCTGTCAAAGGGCCCATAAGACAAGACTGATGAGCAACCTACACATTCAATGATTACTATCTCATAAGCTGGCTGTCTAATAAAGGTGCAAATACTCCTTAATGTGACACAGACCCCAATGTCGTCCACCAACATCTTGTCGAGGCCAACGGGTCCCAGGGAGCTCTTGACGATGTTAGCGATGGATGCTGCGGCCATGACTGCACAGAAAATAGGGAAGTTGTAACTTACCAACAAGAAATAATCCATTCATTTAAAAGACAGACTGCGCATTATTTGATATGCGAGACTTAACTAGTAAAAACACCTTAGTTAGAGATTTATCCTGTCATTTTATTGAGCGGGGCGCACAGTCAGCTAGCCACACCTTCAGACCATGACAGTGTTTTTCTATCCCATTAGCATAGCCGTCCATTCATTGTGATGCGAGTGGAAGGTACTTAAACGGGATTACGACAATTTAATAAATGCTACTTGCGTTAGCTGCTCACTGTGGAAAAATAGATTAAAGCGTTAAGACATGTCAGCAGTGACGGTGCAAAGTCTTGAACTTAACGTTAAAGTTAGCTAGCATTAGCATGAGCCACACGTGTGTTAACATGCAGCGAATTAATCCGTTTTCCTGGCCTTCGTTAAAAACGCACAGAGAAGACGTTAAGTTTATCCGACACACAAAGTCAAGCAGCACGACGACTCACCATTTTGAGTGCGGACAGACTGGCCAGTCGTCCTCTGGCCGAGCACGTTTAACGGACCGTCTAATAGCGACATTTTGGACCACCACACAACCGAGAAGAAAGGAAGCGGCGCGGTGCACTGTGGGTAAACCGGTGCTAAGCAGAAGCTTCGAGAATCCTCTGAATCAGCGCACCAGCCCATTGTTCTTCTTCTTGGTTTCTCTGAAAGCTGTTTATGGTTGGTGTTAGAGCGCCCTCTGCTGTTTTTGTTGTTTTGTTTTTTTTGTTTGTTTTTTTTACTATGAAGAGCTACACCTGCTAAGAAAGTATCTCAAAGAATATA
>OMNN01096580.1:0-16979 GCA_900302755.1 Chromis chromis
CATGGACAAGAGGACCTCTCAGGGTGTTCTATGGGGTCTGGCACCAGGACGTTGGCAGTGGATCCTTTGGGTACTCTGGCTTGTGCAGTGGGGCCTCTGTCAATCCAACTTGTTCCACTGCATCCTGTTGATGCTTGATCCGAATGTGGTCTAGGAAGTTTGGAGGTCAAATCAACATCTTGGGCCATTGTCATTTTCCTCAAGATGTTCCTGATTGTTTGATGTTTTTGCCATGTGGTGGGGTGCATTTTCCTGAGGGGGTAGGCCAGTGACATTTGGGATTGCCATTTGCACGAGGGAGTGTGCTTGTTCTGGAACAATGTTTATTTGGGTGTCTAAGTCTCATCAACACAGATGTCAAAATCCAAGGTTTTCCAGCAGAACACCACATAGTACCAATATGATCAATGTTATTCACTTCACCTGTCAGTGGTCATAATGTTGTGGCTGATTGGTGTATATTCAGTGTAACATGTTCTCCTCCCAGCTTTGTGTTGCATACTTACGAGGACTTGTTGCCTTTAGTCTTCTCCTGGATGAGCTCTCCTTTTGGGTTGACAGTAAATATTTTGGTTTCTGCTACTCCAACCTGCTTATAGGCATAAGCATCCTGCAAAAGTGAAGGTAACAATATAAAAGAGTGAGGTGAGTATTTATGGACACTAAAAAGAAGACTGTTTGGCCATCAGACCACTAGTGTGTTCCTTATATCCACAAGCTCCTAAATTTACTTTGATGTTTCTCACATTTCATTTTTACGAGTTGAAGTATATACCAGGATATATACAATCAAATTATACTAAGCATTAATATTTAAAGTCCCTCTCTAATCATTGATTTAACCACTAAAAACTCAGCTCTGTGTCTCAAAGCTGCATCTGTAGAAGTTTTTTTTAATGAAAACAATCCCTTCATGCCTTAAAATATCTTAGATGCAACTCTACACTGTTGCTTGCTCTATAATGCATGACGCAGCCATACATGGTCGACCTTGAAACCAATTCTGAAAAAGAATAATGATATTAAAAGGAAAGTTCCACCCTGCAAGATTTCCGGATTGGTTTTATTTGGTTTCTTATTTATGAAACCCCAGAAGTCTGATTCTGTGTTTCTGAGACTGTTATCGGTACATTGCACTTTCATGGTGGATATGCTCTGCCATGGCACAGACTGCTTGTTTTGCTCATGATACGTCATCCAGCATGTAAAAAGCAATGTATGAACATGTTAACTTGGTAAAAAATCTTGATTTGCACTGGAGGAAGTTGTTAAAAATACATAGGTGTGGGGGCGCCCCGATGGCCTAATGGTTATGTCGCGTCACCCACATGCAGAGACGTAGCGGCTGTCCCGGTTCGAGTCTGACCTCGGGCATTTACCACATGTCCTTCCCCACTCTCTCCTGTTTCCAACTCTATCCACTGTCCTATCAAATAAAGGCAAAAAGCCAAAAAGTCTTGTGATAATCCACATTGGTGCCAGAGCTTAATATCACCAACACACATTCAACTTAGCACCTGGAAAACCTTGACTTAAGAAACACTTGTTGCTTAACACTTTTGCTGTATTAAGAGCGAGTCTGCAGCGTTGCTTACATTAGTCCTGTTGCCAAAGGCCGCGTAGAAAGGCTGCCTCTGTGGGTTGAACAAGTCTCTGATGTCACCGAGACAGGCCACTTTAAACACCTCTGGCTTCTTCTCAATCACCTCTCTGCAGGTTAGAACAGGTTATGGTCAAAAGGGACATCTGTTCAGTTGTTTGTCTCCTTGCAAACATTTAAGAATTTAATACAGCATAGCAGCTCACTGTTGGTGTTTGTTAGACTTGATGTGGCCACTAGGGGTCAGTAGTACTTCACTACATTTGTTTTCAAACTTCCAAGGACAATTTCTCACAAAACACACAGTAGCACTGTTTTCATTTTACACAGGTTTATCCTACATTCTTTTACTTCAACTAATTAAGACTAAAAAGTAAATATAAGGAGTTACAAAGTTCAGTGAGTGTATTTGTTACCTGTGAAGAGCTGAAAAGAGGCTGCTGGGAGCCAGCAGGACAGGGCCTTTAGGGAGGACAGTGCCTTTGTCATTGACCCATTGCAGGTAGTCTTTAGTGATAGCAGCCATACCTATAGCCCGCGCTGAACAATACAAGAACTTGTAGCCATTTCTGCAAGGAAAGAGATGACTATATTACTTTAAGAAAAGGGATTAATGAAAAATGTGGAGTTTTCAAGTTCTGCCTGCAATTGCAATGCAGTAAGTTCCTGAACACTTTCATTCTAACTTTCAACAATGCACACAGTATGCGCTATAGTCTGCTCCTTTGTATTTGTATGATACCAGACATATGAAAATACTGAGAAACAGGAACACATCTGGCAGAGCAGATTAGACAGCTGCAGCCAGAATGACATCAGAGTGAAACCATGAGCAGGAATTATTTTATCTGTGTTTGCTTACTGTGGGTTGAGTAATGGGTATGAAACTTCTGACGGAAGAAAAACAACTGGACAGGACATTTTGAAAGTTTCTGTCCTTTTAAAGTGATCGTTTTCAAATAAGTAATTTCACATACTGGTGTATTTTGTGGTAGAGTTTGGCGATGCCTTTGTGGGTCCAGTCTTTTCCAAACTGAGGTAAAATATGACCCAGAGCATCAGACCTGCAGGAGACACAAAGTTATTTCTTAATAAAATAGAGTGAAAATGTGTAAAAAAAAATAAATAAATAAAATTAATTGACACATATACAAACTAATAATAATAAAAGCTAATCTATTCTGGGAATTCGGAAATATCAGTTAATTTGTATGCAAAGTTAAGTGTCTATCTAGACACTATAATTTTTTTTTAAAGCCTGGTTGTTTTTACTTTGTGATGGTGCCGTCTATATCGGATATGATCACACGATCATCCCATTTCCACAGGTAGATGGCAGCCTCACAGCGACAGGTACCCTGGTATTGCGTGGTCACACTGAACACAACCTTGTTGGCTCCTTCACGCAGGTTAAGATGCTCCTGGTTGTGGCAGAAGATAGTCGATTACATTAAACCACAAACTGACTGTTCACCCTCTCTAAATACATTAGATTTTTTGGGGTGTATGAGCTTGTATGTGATTCGATATCTTACAATCTGTTGAGAAGTCAGACGCAATGATTTGCGGTACATCTGGCTGATAGACTGAGTGGCGTTTAGAGTTTCTGTTGATAGACTGGAAGGAAGGATGGCTTTGCGGCCGAGCCCCGCTGCCTCGTCACTGTCGATGTCATCCAGGGTGGCTCTGAAAAAACAACACACATGCATTAATACTTTGTGTTTGAATTATGTTTCTCTGGCCTAACGTTATATTTATTGATGAATATCAACAACTCAAAAACACTAAATTATTTGGTGATTGGTGCATGAAAATAAAATATACATGCTTATTGTGTTCATACCATTCTGTTCATAATGTTCTGTATCATACTGTATATACCCATACTGCAGGTAATAATGTACTTTAACTGCTTCTTTTGCACTTCTGGTTAGATGCTAAACTGCATTCTGTTGTCTTAGTACCTGTACTACATTTCAATCTAATGTAAGCTCATCAATCTATATAATTTATTGATCAGATAGCTTGAGCTTTAATACTGTGAAATGCTGACAATGCTAATCATCCTAGCAAGCCTTAACCGGGATGTCAATGACGATTTATTGTTGAAAACTTGGTGATTTTTTAGTTGTAGGTTGAAAGAGAAAGGATATTGGTTACTGTGATGGCATTTCTCCAGCGTCATATTGCACAAGTAGGTTTTCAGGAAGTAATTTCAACACATTTAATGTTTCATATCAAATGCCAATCATATGAAACTATATTGGCTGCATGCTGCCAAAAAGAAGTACATAGAAGAAGCCTCAAGGACATTGTGATGGGAGCAGCTGTAAACATTTACTGTAATATACGAAATTGCGCTTACTGCTGTATTATATATATATATATATTTTATATATTTTATTTCATGCACTTAAAACAGACAATCAAAAGTCAACAAAAAAATAAATAAATGAAAAATCAACAGTATGATTAGTAAATACAGAAACAAAACAAAAACGTGCTGGAGAAGCCAATTAAACCCGGCGGGGCTTGTCGAGTGGCTCTCCTATGGGTAACATAACGCAAGAACAAGTTATTGAGTAGTCAAAGCAAATATAAAAACAGCTAAACAGAAAACATAATCAAAATTTAAAAGAAAACACAACAAGAAACAGTAACTTTACAGAAGAGGAAAAAAAAAAGGTGAAGATGCTGTAATGCACATGCATGAGCAATCAGAAGACATCTTTAGCTACTTTGAAGGTACAATGTGCTTTCTACCTTTCTAATATAAGCAAAATAAACCTGTGGAGTGTGTTTCTTCTTTGCAACAGCTGGTTAGCTTGGCGTAGGGAGCAGGTTAGCAATACCAGTGTTACAGTAACGATGTTTGGACCATTTTTCCCATTGCTCTGCCCGCAGGATTTTGTTGTTGGGCAGGTTCCAAAATGACAATCAGCTTATATGTACACATTAGAGGATGATAATTTGCAGTTTTGCACACCCCAGTGAAATGTGGTCTAAATGTGAAGGTTCAATCAGTGTCTTCAAAAGTCGGTTTTATGTGTCATGACAAGTGTTGCTGTAAATGTTTACTTTTCAGCAACACTGACTACTTTGCACATCATACATAATGACATATGATATTCATACAACTACATTATTGTAATAGAAATTGAACAAAAGATGTCTCTTTTTCGGTAAAAATCTAATAAAAATGATAATAATTCTGCCCAAGATGATCAGTTCTTGTGTTGTGGTGCTTATGTGACAAGGCTACACAGCTACATAGAGGACCATCTAAAAATGACATCCACCTCCTTAGAAAAACACCACACATAATTGCAATTGTAATTTATGAGAGATGCACAGAGAGTGAAACAACTGTAACTGGTCTACTAGGGCTGCTTTGTGTTTTGTCATGACTGTTGCCTCAGCTATTGTGTTTGCAAAAAAGGGGTTCTCAGAATTCAAAGAAATTCAGAGGACTGTATACAAGTCCAAATAAGTTTTATTTGATGAAACTAATAGATGTGGATGAGGCCCATGACATCAGCTAATTTCTAAATGTACAATTCTCTTCTGTTCTTGCTTGTGGCTATATTTAATACCTGCCAGGGAGCTACAAAACAAAAGCAGCCAGTTGTGGCCAAACCTTTGGTTTCTTTAATGGTAATTCCATACATACATTATTAAATACAAAATTGCCCATTTATGTGCATTATAACAACCACCTGAAGTTCTTCCACTAATCGTAGTGCCCTTACATATGTAAGTTAAAACATTATAAAGCTGTGGACCAGCAGGACAGGCTGAAACAGGTCCAACTGAAACCCAGCCCGTAAGGTTTGTTAACTTGCGTCACGTCATTTCTTAGTAAGGTGACTTACTTTACTGTCGAAGAAACACTCGCCAGTGGCTCCTCCTGCTCTTCCTTTGATTGTTTTTGCTGAAAAACAAGGAGTTAACATTTCTATTTAAAAAACATTTAAGTGACCATCAAATAAAGAGTTATGTCTCACCTAATCCTTCTACCATTCTTATACCTCTTATGTCATCTATGAACTGAGCATAGAGCCAACTCTATGCAGCAAGGCCTCACCCTTGCAGATAACTATTGTGAGTAAACATTACAGGTCCAAACATGCAACCTTTCTTTTCTTGCTGCTACACTGTAGATAACTGTTAGCATACAGTATATCCTTAAGCAGCTACCTGGCTGTCCATGTCTCTGCGTCTCCAGGAGAACCACCAGCGTCCAGACTTTTTGGGCATTTTGTCCTTAACCAGCTGCTCTATTGTACTCTGTGTAAAAAACACAAAAAAAAGACAAGTCAACTAAAATATATTTTAGTACAGTATTGTAATATTATATCACATAAATATGATATTGTACTTTTTAGACAGGAGCAAAATCAGTTAATATTTCTGTGGTCTACTTTAAAAACAATATAATACCTTGGGGAGGTTTTTCTGGAAAGTTGTCATTGACAAGACCATTGGAGCTGCCACGGCCCAGTTGTAATAGCTAAGAAAAATTAAAGCCAACTGATGAACAATCATTGACAAAACCTTGTTGAGAATGACAATGTGGGTAACTTCAGTTGTGTGAATGTAATTCTACAAATGCAATTTTAAACAAATATTTTAAAATCCTACTTGGAGTTAATGCAGATGACAAGACTTGGATCCTCAATGATTCCTGGATTGTTGGCAAAATCCTGGTATGTCACAAGGTGCTCCATAAACTTTTCTTGAGTAAGAGAAAAAGCTACATGAGGACCTGTTTAGCTCAATATGTGCAAGTACATGTTTTACACACAAACACAGAAAACCCAGCACACATTCAGCCACAGTTACCTTTGGTTATCTGGCTGGTGTCACCCTCTTGTCCACAAAGGGACATGCTGACATCCATGTTGTAGGAGGTGGAATCTGACAGATATTCTGTACCACTGTCCATTGCCCCGCTGCCCACTGACTGAGGCGACTGGCTTCCTGATAAGGACCCTTGCTCTGCCCCTTGCTGAAACACTCCCTCTGCCTCACTGCAAGCACACCAGACAGCTTAAGTAATTGAATTTCAACTTTTCTCAATACAGAACAACACCTAATAGATACTACAAAATCACTGGGTTATCATTTTGCTGTGAGACAATCACTGTGAAAACTTTGTGAACTAGTGATGTCATAGGTGTTCAAAAACCACACATAATTTTTTTGTGAAGTTTATCCACTGTGGTGGGACATTTACCTTTTGGGGAAGTAAAGTGCAGCCACCTCGGGGTCCAGTGTGGTCAGATCATCCAAGTAAATATCTGTCGGTCCTAGATGGTGATTCCGTTTACCTGTAACATGTTGATACATGAAGACTGATGTACACTGGCAGAGAAATTCCTTTTAGTCTACGAGGCTGGAATAACATCTACAGTTTGCAGACTCAATGAAAAAAAAAAGCGTCACCTTTTTTCTTGTCCTGTTGCTCCACTTTGGATGACGCCTCAGAAGAGTTTGCTAACCCCTCTCCAGCCATCACGCTTGCCCCAACATCTCTCACTTCAGCTTTTGGTGTTTTATTTTCAGTAAGTGAGCCTCCTGCTGACCCATCAGTGACTCTGGGTACATTGTCCCCTTCCCCTCCCTCACTATAGGGATCTATTCCACTGTCCCCTTCGCTGACAGGAGCACTACTGGTGGAACCCTGTTCACTTTGCTCAGATAAGACACCCTGTTGTTGCAGATTTAATGATTCTGTGCTGCTCGGATTTGTTTCTGTTGCTGTGCAGTCGTTGCTCTCTTTATGTTGCTCTTGTGCATCGTTTGGTTTGTTCATACTGACCACACTCTTTGTATTTCCAGGGTTTACTGTATCAGTCACAGTGCTAACATGCTCAACACTTACTGTATTTTCTTTGCTAGTAGGGGAATAAGTGCCATTGCTAACTGACTTTGATAACAAGTCTCTGTTCTCCTCTTGCTCCACTGTGGATTCGAGTGCCGGTGTTGATTCCATATTCATTGATGATGCACAAGACATGAAGAGGTCACTGGGGGTAGAGTGGGCAATGTGAGGATTTTTCTCTTTGGATAAAGGGGTGGTTCGCGTGGAGAGGCTTCCTAAATCAAGGGATTGAGTCCTAGGTTGTGGTTTCACCACAGTTACACTGCCTACTCTTCCACAACTGATCACAGGCTCATAGCCCATGTCAAAGGAGTCTTGTCTCTCAATGGTGCGAAAATGAGAACTGCCCGAATGAGAGATGCCCTGCAACTCCACTGGTGTCTTCTCAGGTTGACACAGCTGTAAGAGGCAGAGTGAGAAGTTTGAGAGACAGCATCCTCATGAAAGCTCAAATCTTTAACATAGCACAGGTACACCTTAAAAGCATCTCTGTATGCAAGTGTATGCTTATGTTGCCATACCGTGGGAAAACCTCCCCAGTTCCATTGTATCTGAGGCCCCGATGACTCTTGGGATCTAACCAGAAGCTCTGAGTCGCTCTTAGGAGAAGATGGACGGCTGTAGAACACGCTGCTGGGAAAGAGAAAGACAAATAGAGACATAAAGAGAAAAAGATGAATTAATGTAAGGACAAAAGACCCTGGATAAATAAATATCTTCAAGCATGATTCCAAAGTTGCTGAATAAAAAAACAAAGAAGTCAATTAATTTATTGTAAAGATGAACTCCTCTCACTTTTCTAAAGGTGACGGTTCTCCATCCGAGTGTGGATGAGTGTCTCTGGTCTGTGTAGCCCCCATCTCCTCATTTGGCTCCTCAGACAGCGAATAATACATCGATTTACTTTAAGACACAGACAAGAAAATTTTGTAGCAGCAGGCCACAAGCTCCAGTGCATCATTTTTTATAAGAACATTTAACCATATGACTCCCTGTAAGGGGTCGCTTGTATTGACAACACCATGGAGAATCAACATCACAGCTCTGTGCAGATTTCTGCTGCTTTCTGCTCGTTGATTTGTTCTGACAGGGTCTAACTTGTGCAAAGAATTTAAAGATTGCTGACGTGGAAATTCCACACCATCTTTACTGAGACATGACCATAAAGTGTGCAGCTTTAAATGCACGACGGCACATTAAGTGAAAAGGCAAGACAGCAGCGTAATATGTTTGCTAATTACTCCAAGCCAGTAAAATCATAATTGTGTTATATACAAGATACGAGGGTAACAGATGCAGAGGGAACAGACAGAAGATGAAGAGTTCTGGTGTTAACTGGTGATTTCAGTTAGTGGTTGGTTATAAAAACAGTGAATGCTGAAGACCTTGACTACTCTTAGCATCAGGGTAATCAGTCATAAAAAACATCTCTTACTGAGTTCAAGAGTACTTAAATTTTAGCTGCTCTCAGAAATGATCATAGAGTAAGTCATTTCCGATTTGTAGAGTGCTTACCTGACTTGCAATGATGTGGCCAGCTCCTCTGAAGCAGGACTCTCCGGTTGAGCCTGATCAGTTTCTCTCTCACTCTCCCTCTCTCTTTCCCTCTCATCTGATGAAGAGTTGGCGTCTTCTCTCAGGTGGGTATCTGAGCGAATGCGTTTGCGGCGGCGTTTCTTCCTGCGGGCAATGATAGAGGATCCCTCAGTGGTCTCCTCTAAGTCCTCAGGGCCCTCAAGAGTAATTGGGGAGGTGCACAGGTAGGCTGGGACCTGAGACAGAGAGGGATTATATAAAGATTATAAAAGTACAAAAGAATTGGAAAAAAATGATTAGTTATTTTAAAAGTAATGAGCATTAACGCTTGCCATCTTACCTCCATGTTTTCATTTTGCTCCACAAAAAAAGCTTCTCCATTGTCACCCAGCTTCATGTGCAGGTCAACTGCTTCTCCATTTATCTCAATGTCCACCTAAAATCACAACATTGAATGTATGAATTAAAGATTTCCCAAAAAAAGGCAGACTTTTGTATACAGCAATAATAAATAATCAAATAAGACAAAGACAACACTGACAATTTTCTCCTTGGACCGCAATACTCCAAGCTTGCCAAAACGGACGTGAAAGGGGGAACACTGGAAAGATCCATCAGGCTGTCGCACCACGATGACATCGATTCCTCCTGTGAGAGTGGCGGGGTTAAGGCCACGGTACAGCTCCTTCACCGTCACAAACACCGTCTCTGCCAATTGGCCCACAATATTCATGGTTTGGGACTGGAAACAAAAAGCAACAAGTGAGAACTAGGGAGGCCAAGCGGCATGACACAGTGATACAGTGTCTGCTGTGGTTAAAGTATTGAATTTTTGTAGTCAGCAGTTTGACCACAGTTCCTTAATTCTCTTTTCACAGTTTCAGCAGTACTCAATTAAACCATTAACCAGTTATAGTTGACAAAAGTCACCTGAAGCATACCTTCTTAAGGTCTTCTAATTAATCAAACAAAAAAGATAACATTCAGGAAAGCATATTAAGTCTATACTATATTAGGCATATTTGCATGTGCTTGAGTTCTTCCACTATATAACCAACTAGATCACTAGCTGAAGAAAAGATTAAAAAATCTGAAGAGTTTTAGGCCAAGGAACTTCAAACTTTTCCACTCAGGTTTGCTCCAAACAGAGGAGTGTCCCTTGAATGATTGCAAGAGAGGCATTTTCTAATGTTTTCAGTAAACCATTCTGACCTTTGGAATTGGATCTTAAACATGTCGAATAGACTAAAGGTCGACAGATTGGAGTTAAGATGAGATCTACTGAACACTGATCTAGATGTTTGCCACTGTAAGACAGATGACTACTGTTATTTTCTTGGCCAGTCATGACATTTATGTGAAAAAGTTCACAAGGTGGAACCTACCTCCTATTATATTTTTTTCTCATAAGTGGCCCTAATACTCTTCCGTACAGGTAGACACTGTGCAAACTATGACATATCTGTCTATACTTAAAGCAAGTGGGAGACCAAAGACGACACAAAGGGTGAATTTTGTTGGTACTTTTGGTAGAAAAGAAAGACCAAAGACCATCTCCATTGTGTATCTTTTTTCTCTGAAGCAAGTCCGAATATGTCCAACAAGTGGCTTCAGTGAGTCAAGAAGTCAAACTTTGCCAAGGGCTAGTGAAAATATCACTTTTGACCTAGTTGCTACTGGCATCAGCTTTGCTGGACCGTGAAATTAGCTTCTGTGGGATTTAGAAACAAGCATGTTACCTCAAGTGGCCTTACAAGCCCCAGTCATGTCATGAAAGTCCTTCTTTAAAGAATAGCCTGTTACCTTGTGATTCTATTTTCACATATAAAAAGGAACCTCTGAAGTGAAAAATATGATTCTGCAACAAATTTAAGTCATAAATTGGAGGCCAGAATGGCAGCTTTCAACATCATACTAGAAAAAAAGGAAATTAAATACCCAGTGGTGAATGAATCAATACAGGAGCTCCACAATACATGTTATTTTTAAGTTTTTAATATTTAGTTTTAGATGACATGAACCAAAGTAACAAAACTGATCACAACAGACATGTGAGGATCCTGCAAACGCAACTGAGTCTTGACATTTCTAAAAACCAATAACAGCCAATAAACAATTTTTGATCATGGATTTAACTATTATATTTAACTTTTAGATTCCTGAGAAAGCCCCCCAAAACAAAACAGTGATGTATCATGTAACACACACCTACACCTGTCTATAATATGTTTAAAGTCCACAGTCTCGTGTCTTACCCACAGAGAAGGATGCAGATGTCCCTTCCCAACCAGGCTGTGCCTCCCCTCCGCCATTCAGCACCACTATAAAATCTTGTCCAATCACAGGAACTGTCTCAAGGAACCTTACCACCATGTCCACCTGAGGAACCTGTCAACTCCATTCCCCATATTGCTCGCCTGGCTCTCGCGGCTGATGCTCCCCCGACTATCTGTCTGTGGATTTTAGGCTACATTTTGTTAGCTTTGACACGTTTAAGACGTAGCTACAAAAGTTCGTACAGTCGATTACAACTGCTAAGTTAAATCTGACTTTTCACTTGACTAGTGGTCATCAGTGATGACAGCAGTCTAGTCCTCTCTGTTCTGAGCTAACAAACAAAATATAGCAATCTATGAGAGAGTCCTAGTATTTTCACTCACACACTAATGCTTCCTCTATCTCACGCAATTTCACAAGCACGCACCACACATACACACCCTCCTGTCGCACTGAATTCATACTTCCCCACTTGTGCTGCACATGACAGCCAGACCAGCAGTTTCTAAAGGGCTTGGATAGGCTATTCATACACGCTTGGCATGAAAACGCACACACACAAACTGATCGACCATACAGCTTCTGGGAATGACCACAGCTCTCTGGACCGTCAAAGATGAGGGGACTCTCCAGCAGTCATGCTCTACCAACACTGGAAAATCCTTCATAATCCTGGCCGACTTGGGAGGAACTCAAGCAAATAATTTGCAAATTTGGATGGATATCACTGCCTGGGCAGCCTCTTGAGGAAAACCCTACAAAAAGGTAGGCCTAAGTAGAAAACAAAGTCCAATAAAGAGATGAGTATTTAGCGTATATGTAATGTAGCCAAGAAGCTTTTCTGTGCAGTAAAACAAAAAATCAATCCCATCCTATCATGTGGCTCACCCAACAATACAAATGGGTGTGTAGTTCATGGCCTACGGACGTCTACCGCAGGCGTTACGGCCCATTTATTTATCTATTTTATTATTATTTTTAATTCTGTATGAATGTATGTATTAGGAAATAATACTTCATGAAAACCACCCACACGTCAGCTAAACTGAGGAAGAAAAAACAAACAAAATCCTGAAGTAAGAATGATAGTACAGGGATCACAGAGGGGAAAGATGAAGGGTTAATAGTGACATTCATTTTTTTTTTAAAGATTTATTTTTGGCCTTTTATGCCTCCACTAGACAGGACAGTGGACAGAGTTGGAAACAGGAGAGAGCGGGGAAGGACACGCAGCAAACGCCTGAGGTCGGAATCGAACCCAGGACAGCTGCTACACCTTAACACTTGGGTCACTCGACATAACTGTTAGGCCATCAGGGCGCCCAATAGTGACATTCATTGATCAAATATTTGGTCTGTAATTCGTGCTGTTTGAAGTTTATTTAGAAGGTTTCTATACGTATCCTTTAGATCAATATTTCCCTGACTTACTGCCTGTAACTCCTCCTTATTGAGGAACTCAAGCTTACAATTATGACACAAAAGCTGCAGCTGCTGATTATTTAAATTGTTTACTGTAGTGACATTTTTTTCAGTTAGCCTGATAATTCTTTACTCTCTGAAATGTCCAAAATATTCTTAAATATGACTATCAGTTACTAAACACTTATGGTGAAATCTTTAATGTCATAAGATATTCAATAACAGCTGGATAGCTCAGTGACTAACACCCCAGACCTTGGCATGGGAGATTGGTGGTTCAAATCCCGGTCAGGGCGCAGATGTCCAGTGAGGACCCTTAGGCAAGGTCCTTAATGCTGCCCTGCCTACCTACCCATGTACGTCGTTTTGGATAAAAAGCGTCTGCTAAATGTACAATTTAAAATTATATTAAATAGAACAAGGCAAGAAATTCTCACATTTGCAAATCATTAAGTTTTGAGACACACTATTCCAAATGTACAGATGGGTGACAAATTAAAGGGAAAAGCTAACATAAAGTGTCTTAGCAAGATGAGTGGCCACCATGTGCTGCCAGAACAGCCTTAATGTGCCTTGGGATTGATTCTTTCAGTCTCTGGAGCTCTACTGGGGTATAAACACTACTGTTTCAAAATATATTCTTCATATTCTTCATTTGGAGTTTTATTGATGGTGGTGGAGAGCACCGTCAGACGCATTGGTCCCAAATCTACCATAGGTGTTGAATTGGGTTGAGATCTGGCGACTGCAAAGTCCATATAGGGCAGAACAATAATCACAATCACAATTTCAAACAATGTAATTAACAAACTGCAAAGGGTGCAGTTCAGGATATATACTATGCAACACATGTGACCCATGGTTTAAGTGTTGTGTCAACGGTCTTACAAATTCATGTCCTCATCTTTGTGTCACAGTCGTGCTTTTGATGGTATCTCATGTGGTAATGTTCCATTACAAATAAATAAAATCTATTACACAGTGAATACTAAACTGAAGAAGGACTTTAAAACATCATATTGCAAATCAGATCGCAATGTCTGTCAGAAAAATCCTCCTCGGAGCCATTGATCCTGGATTAGATTACTCCCATCAGAATAGGACAAAGGTGATCGATCACAACAGCTTTGTATTGATTTGAAGTGAGCCTTCCCTTTAAGGGGGACAAGGATAAACTGCAGGTGTAAAGGGGTTCACGTTTTCCTTTTAGTTTTCCACTCATGTGTGCATATCACTTCCTCAGTGGTTGGAGCCAGGCAAGAGTGTGGCAAGATAGGCGGTACCTTTTAGTGACCTTTGCCTCCCAGAAGACAGCAGTTACCTCACTCTGATGCAGTGGGATTGAGCATATCTGTTAGTGTTGCATAAAAAACAGTAAAAAATGTCTCTTACGTCAGATTTAGTGATTGCATAATATCTCTCACCATCACTGACTCAGACAGCAGTGACAAAATCACTCCCCTGGGGTGCAGGAGACTTCATGTGGTACTGGTCCTACTAAAAACTGAACAAACTAGATTTTCCTCTATCCTATTCCAAAGTTAAGCACATTTTTAAAACGGGTTTAACTGAGACATCCATTTAGACAGATACACCCCAAACTCAAACAACTTCCGCAACGGGTTTGTGTACACTGTTCAGCCCTTCATACTCTCGACACTAAAAACACGAACCACCGTATACGTTTGTTCTACCGTGAATTCAAGAGAACTACAAAAACAAACTACTTATTAACCAAAAACTACATATACCGTTTAAAACTTTATTACGAATTACCTTAGTTGTTATAGAATTCAGGGTTGAATCATCTTGACGACTTATCTTGTAAAACGATGCGTGTAAGTTACGGCAAGAAGAAAGTAATTTCACAAATTGATCAAACTCTGCCATGTTAAAATACCGAACATTTTTAATAATCGTTAAATAAGTTACAGACAGTGTATTTTTAGAGTAATGGAGATGACAGAGAGGAGAACAGCTTACCTTTCGGGTTGCTTTTCAGTTTGAGAACATGTCCATCTTCCTAGTATACCGCGCATGCGCATTAACACGTCAGTCAGGCCAGCAGCCAATGAGAGAACTGGAAATTAAAAAATGACCCGCCTCCAGCGTTAAATAGTAAACAAAGCGTTCAATGATGCATGCTGAATATTCTTCAGGGTTCTCATTTGTCAGTGTAATAACAAATAAACTGGCATTAAATGTATATTATATTTTATTTGACTGATGAAATCTGTAGATATTACATTATTATGTTGTTGCTTGCCGGCAAACATTGATTTTGTCTGTTGATGTCTGAGATCAAAAACTCTTATAATATTACAACAAATCAGTTCCAAAACCTTAGAAATTGTGTGAATTTATAGTAGCTTATACAAACAAACAAAAAAATGTATTAACACCACATCGCACAACAAATAGTTACTACATGGATAAATGAATGCGTCTCTTTGAAAAGCCTGTTAGAGAACCGCAAATAGTTTTGAATAAAAATCATTAATTTTAACCATATCCAGGTAAACTGATTTGATATATTGGTCCTGCTAACTGAATTAAGTTTATGTTAAATATTAGTGAGCAGTAGTATATGGGTGTGGGTTTCGTATACACATTGGGAGGGATAGATTATGTGGAGGATATTTACACATTATTATTTTTTGCATTCTGGTGAATATTTGTGCACCAATTTGTGTCATTTCAGCATCAATTTATAGCGGGAATGTCAGACACGAGATGACAATTCCAAATACAATGGAATATAATGCAGTAAGCCTCTCAAGCACTCTGTATTTCTTACAAATAGGTATTCTCTTGTTGATCAACATTTCTCACTTAATATTATCCCTGCTGACACAACACACATACAGCCTTTGTGCAAAAAAGTCATCTGTTTCTTTTAAGTCTTAATTGGGGGAGACAAGTGCATTTGTTCTCAGTATTGGGGGATGACATATTCTGTGCATTACACCCAAAATCTACACCTACGGGCAGCATATTATTTGGGCAGTTTCATGCCACTGTGTACTGTATGCCACAGTATGAACAGGTCCATCCTACAGTATATACAGACAATTGTGTTTGCCTCCAGTCCTCCTCTGGCCTAATTCAAATTAGATGTTGTTGAGGTAAATTCAGACGTTGGATAGCTTTTAATCAAGAGAATCCACTAAGCTAAGCCCCACAACTCTCCTTAGAGAATTCTAAACAGAGGTTGGTCCTGGACATAAACATGGCTAGACAGATTACACCAATGAAAAATATATATATATATATCTCACAAAGTTTCAGAGATATAATTGTTTTAATCTGATAAATTCTGATAAAAAAAATTCCTTGCTTAACCATCACACTTTCATCACAACTTCATATATACAACGAGAATAAACTATTTCATAACCTGGAACACTGTTTTTTAGTTATTGTCTATTCACCCAAGGATCAAATTTCACTATTTCAAAAATGCTAACTTGTTTGGCCCAGCAGAGGGCATCACTGTATTGCACTGCACAAAGCTTCATTAAACAGAGAAGCCTCATGTCTCTGAAAAGGTATGGACCTTTAAATCGTCTGTGAATGTTCTCATTCATTCAGGTCATAGTCATTCTGGGCAATTCAATCGAAGGCAACTGGACTCAGTAATACGTCTTTGAGTGGCTTCATCAGTTCATGCGTGTCATGACTAGACTGGGCTAACTGATGAAGCCACTCGGATGAGAGAGAAATGTATTCACAGACATATTACTGAGTCCACTTGATTTCGATTAAATTGCCCAGAATAACGTTTAAATCGTCAATACTTTTAGGATATGAAACTAAACTTAATTTAATTAAGTTCCTTCCAATGAAAACATTTTTTACTAAAATATGAACTCGCTGCATCTCTAAAATAAACAAAAACAGATTCTATTGTATTATTAGGTTGTTTTTTTTTTTTTTAAATTTCCAAACACATGTATAAATAATATGCAGGAATCAATAATCTATAAATCAAATGTTAAATATTCAGAAAGTTGAGCAGTTGTATAGATAGATAGATAGATAGATAGATAGATAGATAGATAGATAGATAGATAGATAGATAGATAGATAGATAGATACTTTATTGATCCAGAGGGAAATTCAAGTATAAACTTTATCATGATCACTACAACAAAATTGAAAAGACTAACTTATGCATTTTACATTTAAATAAACACATACTAACATATTTGGTGCATCAAACCCATACAATGGACAAACCATGAAAAGAGCTTTGGTTTT